>QVNW01001996.1:0-12435 GCA_014825475.1 Pseudomyrmex flavicornis
CGTACCGTGTCGAATCGTACGTGTCCAATAGTACGTGGTCAAACGTACTGTGGTCAATCGTACCGTGGTCAAATGGATGTCACCCAGTGGATATGATAGAAGATTAGAAAGAGAAAGATGCTTATGGGCCTTCTCTGTCCTTGTCTAATGACGCATGCGCAACGACATCGATGGTAGTAAAATTTCTTTTCTTTTTCATTATTAGTACCTATCATTATTATTACTTTTGTAAAAATATTATAATAAATTTATTTACCTTTCTATTTACTTATCAATGTATTTAGTTCTTTTATCTTTTTTTAAAAAATTGGTTTGCTTTTTGTATTAAACGTAAAATGGACTCTGCGTCAACACTATCAGCGTTGACTATCAATTAGATAAGAACTAAAAGGTCCTCTATGCATCTCTTTCTTTCTAAACCTCTATCGCTTTTTTAGTTTGCTCCCGCACTCTAGTCTTATATTTCTATGGTTTAGAAGCGATATTTAAACATAGAATTATATTAGTTAACATAATATATACATTTTATATATATTATTTTGACATTTTATATATATTATTTTGACATTGTTATTTTGACACTGTTGTTTTGTTTTATTTTTTGTTAAATATGCGATTATATTTTACATCATGTTGTTATGTACATGTTAGCGTTAAAGCCTGAAGTGCGGTGAATCCTAGGATTGACTGGTCAATGCGCGGAAAAACCTGTCGTTTTGGTGAAAATCCGAAATAGTTTTGTTTTTCGGCCTTTGACTGTTTTTAGTTAATCCTAGGAGTAACTAACACGGCTGGTTAAAGTTGAAATCTAAAAACATCACTTTGGGCTTTGAATAGTCAATCGTTGTTTATTAAAAAGTTATTAACAAAAAAAGTTTTATAAATGAACTCTTATTTTTCGATTTTATGTACATTTCCTTCGTGTTTTAGGCAGGTTTTGCCTTCCTGCAGGGGAGAGGCTACGCTCCTCTACCTGCACTTTCCTTGAGCTTATCATGTTTTGCGTACGTGATTTTTTCGAGAAGCCAAATACCAAGAGGATCTAAAAAGTTTAAAAAGTCATTAACAAAAAAAGTTTTAGTAATGAAGTATGGTAGCTCAGGGTAGAGTTTACATGTTTTTTTAAGATAGCGGCTTTAATATGTCCGGCCGACAGAAAATTCTTTCACATTCGTTTTCAGCGATTACAAATACATAAAGGTACCAAGTTTCACAAAGATCGAAGAGGGAGTAGCTAACGTGCAACTTTACCCCGTTTTCAGCGTTCTAAATTCACATGAAACTGGTTAAAGTTACGCGAATAAAAAGTATAACCTTTTTTGTGAACACTTTAATTTTCTACATTTTTTGTTTGAAAACTTTTTTCATAATGTGAATAATTTTGGAGATAAAAAACTCTTTTTTTTTACATGTTTTTCTCCTTATATCTCCAGTATCTTCAATATGCCTCAGTTAAAACTTGACATTTATGTTCCTCATGTAATAGTCTTTCATCATAAGCAGTGTATCACTCCTTTGAGAAGATTATACCGTACCATAGCCAAAAGATGTACGATGTAAACTAGACCAGTATGCGCCGAGCTCGATATCATTTCATAGCAGGTTTGAGCTAGCGAACTCCCAACCGTTCGGTTAACTCCAAGAAACGTTTCTTGGCCAACGGCTTGATTAAAAGATAAGATAACATAAGTTTAAAGCAGGTGGGCGTCTACGTAAGTCCCTTTACGTTACCTATACTCTTTTCAATGAGAGAAAGATCCGCGGTCTGCGCATATGAGTGGAATAGTGGGCAAAGTGAGGAGAGAGTTGCGTGCGGAATTGGCGAAACATTTACTGACAGCCAATGGTTGTAGAGTGAGGAGAGGGGCGATGCGCAGAACGGACAAATTTGCGTCGGTCCGAGGACCTTTCTCTCATTGAAAAGAGTATCTCATTAGATACTCTGCGATTCCCGCTTGTTTATCGACCAAAGACCCAAAACCCGTCATTTACTGTCAAGTTACCCAGATGGCTGATCCTATTAGTTTTTAGGTCTCCAGGTTCACAAACATAGAGCCTAAAGATCTGAACCTTTTGAGTACTAGAAATGGGCAGCAACATAATATGTGCATGCTGTCCTTCTTTCCTTCGCTATAAAACCTATTACTGCTCTCCTCAACCAGACCTAAGTTAAATGAAAGGCCCAATGTCAAGTGAGGAGATACACAATCTTTGTTTGTTCTTGCTCATTGTCAGCAGTTCTTTAAGCCTATCTGGCAACGGCTGAGTCATCAGGACTTTAGCCTGACGACAGCTCGTCAGTTTCTCCTAGGAAAAATGTGCTCTCGCTTCAGCCAGTCCTTGATGAAGTTTTTCCCTACGGCAAAAGGGAAACTTTCTGACAAGCTGGTTCTTCTAAGGTGCTCAAACTATCCGCCACCTCATTGCCTTAAATATCTTGATGGCCAGGTACCCAGACTAGTGTGATTTTATTACGCTTACCCAGTCTATTTAGAACTTGCATGCAGTCCCACACACTACTGACGATTCAGTGATGGTCTTAACAAGAGTTCCTAGCGGTTTTGTTGTCCGTATAGATGTTAATCCTCTTGCTTGTCGTCTTTTTTAAAAGCAGGAGTCTTACGCATTCTAGGATGGCCAGAACTTCCGCTTTAAAGACCGTGGCCAGCCAAGTTGAAAAACTCTGTGATTAATTCCTGGACAGTAAATGTCTGCTCCAAAGCGGTCGTTCGCTTCAGATCCATCAACTATGCATGAAACATTCGGTTCATTCAGATTTGAAGATTTTTATTTTTATTTCTCCAGTCTGCCTTGGTGGCCAAGTTTATAGAGAACGCTTTGCTTACTTTGCAAGGCGAATACTCTGGATATTCTATCTTGTTTTAAGATAAAAAGAAGTTTGTGGAAAATTAAGTTTGATGTGACCCAGTTCGAACTGTCTCTACTCTTTTTGACACTTCAATCTGTATATTGTGAGTCTGACAGCGCTGACGATTATCAAGTTTAAAGGAAAGATGCAACGCTACCTCTAGCGTTTCTGTTGGTGTCGTTCTCATAACCTCTATCGCAGTCCTCAGATAATTATCTTGTAGGCTTTTTAGTAGGTTCCTTGACTCTATCTTTTCCACTTTAGGTCATCAAACAACAGCAGCATATATTAAACTCGGTAGTAATACCTCCTATATATCCATAGAGCAATATTTAGTTTAATGCTCCAAGATTTTCCCATTGCTCTTCTATATCTAGAAGAAAACATAAAATTTGAATCTTTTTATTTCGAGATGTGTTTTCCAGTTCAGTTTGGTGTCTAAATGGACTTCCAAATATTTTACCGACTGGACGTATTCTATCTCTTTCTGTCACAACCTAAGTGGCTCAATACTTCACTTTCAGGTTTGTATTTCTTGGTGAAAATCATGGATTTGGTCTCTGATGAGTTAGCCCTGAGTCCTCTTGATTGACACTAATGATCTTAAGGGCTTTTTCTATAGTCTCCTTAAGTATTGCAAAGAAGTTTCCTCGCACTACAATGGCTATGTCATCCGTATCCAAAGACGAGAAAACTTGCCTTTTGAAGTTTATCTAAAAGTTCGTCCACTACTGGTACCAGAGCAGAGGAGATAATACTCCTCCCTGTGGACATCGTTTAATAGGAAAACCATACTCAGTTGAGTCTCCGTGACTAGCAGTCAAGGTTCTTTTTGTCAGCATGTTTTGTGTCTGCTAGTGCAGCTGGGATATCGTGCTTAGTCATTACCTCTCTAATTATGTCATATGAGGTGCTGTCAAAAGCTCCTTCGATGTCCAGAAAGACGTCCAAGGCATATCCCTTTGTCTCTAACTGCGCCTCGATTCTGCCCGCAAGATGGTGCAAGGCAGTATCCGTGGATCTACCCTTCCTGTAAGCGTATTGAGAAGAGATCAGTGGATGTGTAAGCAAAGAGCCGTTTTTCAAAAACCCGTCAACCTTTCCAACCCGTCAGTCTTAAGTACGAAAGAGGTAAGACTGATTGGTCTGAAATCTTTGGCCAAAATATATCCATTTCTACCAGGTCTGGGTATAAAGACTACTCTTGTCCCACTCCAAGCCTGAAGAACATGTCTTAGGACTATGCTTGCCCTAAAGATCTTTGTAAGTGGACCGATTAATACTTCCAGTCCCTCCTAAAGAAGATCGACTAGATACCGTCTAGTCCAGATGCTTTATAGGGATTGAAGGGCTTGACAGCTCATTAAACTCTCTTTGAATAGGCAACTTCAGCTGCCAAATATCAATCCCTGAGTTTATATTCCTGGGCTTCGGCCAGCAAGGTTGTATACTATGATCAAATTCTCAAAGTAGACATCCATTAAATGTTTTAATGTGTCTTAATGCCTCCTCAGTGATGTTCCGGTGGAAGCTTGAGACAATCTAATTGAGGACAATGATCTAAACTAAGAATTCTGTGAAGCCTGAATGTCTCTGGGGCACTTTCATTGTTTTCACAGAATTATCTCCAGTTTTCGAGTTTTGCTTTCATAATTGCCTTACTGTACTCACGTTGGGAGTATGTTATGCGACGGACACCGCGTATGCATCGCGGGAACCGTATGAACGGCGCGCGCTTGATACGTCTGTTCGTTGCCGGCCGACGTGGGATTGTTTAAGAAAATCGTAATCAGGAGCTGTCACGGCGCGCCTCGCTCTGCGCAGAATTATCATTGTATTACGTGTTCTAATAAAGTGCTTTTGTAAGAAGTCGCGTTTTTTCATTGCCACAAACGCGTGCACGGGTCTCAGAGACTGACGGAAGTGCTGCTTCGCTCTCGCGAGCGTAACAATTTTGGGAGCTAGTTCGGGATCGAGCTTGCGAGATCGACGGCATAGCTTTGGTGCATCGAGGAGAACGCGAAACCAAGCTGCGGCGAGGACGGCTGAGGCGGCATCGGCGACGGCGGCGACAGCCGAAGGCGAGACACTGCGAGCGATTCTGCAACAGCTGAAGCAGCTGCGAGAGGCAGTAGAGAAATTTGTTCCACCGGAAGGAGCGCAAATTCGGGGATTTCCTGTGCCAAAAGGAGGAGGAGGTGCGTCATCTAGAGGAGCGGTTCCGGTGGGATATGTCAGGCGAGTCGTCAGTTAATTTGTTTCTCGTTTGGGGCGGGCGAGCTAACAAGTGTAAAAGTAAAGTCGGATTTGTTCGATGGAAGCGTTTCGTGACGCGAGTTTCTCGTGCAATTCGAGCTGGTCGCTCGCGCGAACGAATGGAACGAAGCGGCGAAGGTCACGGTTCTCTCCACTAGTCTGAAAGGAGAGGCGTGTTCGGTTCGAGAAGGGCTGGAGGGGTTTTCAGGAGATACGCTCGAAGTTGGAATTGCGTTACAATGAGCGGGAATTTTGAAATAAATAATTACATTTATTTCAAAATTATTATACACAGTTTCCAAGTCGGAAGCAGAAAAGCGGGGAAGATTTCGCTGCGCTGAGGGCGGACTTGGAGCGGCTAGCTCGTTTGGCTTACTCAAAGTGCGCGTACGAAGTCCGGGAGAAGATCGCGTTTGCGCAGGTTATCGTTGCGCTTTCTGACAGGTTCATGAAGCGGATCTTGCAATTAGAGAATGTGTCTTCGCTGAGGGCCGTGATCGAGCGAGCGAGAGCGGTGAAAATCGTCCAGGAAAGTAGCTCCGAGGGATTAGAGATAGGAAGAGAAAGTTTGCTTGGGCGGGGAGCTAGCGTTTCTCTCGTGGGCGCGACGGAAATGATTTCAAGCGCCTTTCCTCTTGTGACTGGAAAAAGAGAGTGGCAAATGTGAGAGGAAGAAAGCCGTGTCAAGAACGACGAGGAATAAAAAATGTTGGAAATGCGGGAAAAAGAGGCACTTCCGCTACAAGTACCCGGCGAACTCTTTCCAAGGAAACAAAGGTTAGTCGAACTCGCCGAGGTGGGTTCGGCTGGGAGGAGGAATGCAATGCGTTTTATTTATAAGTCTGAGAAGGAGGAGAATTTGTTTGTACTAGAAGGGAAGTTAAACGATAGATTCTGTTGTTGTAAGCTCGGGCTCCGATGTCAATAGTGAGTGGCGTTCACTTAGACACCGTTCAATTGGACACGTTGCAAATAGACACAGAATTTAGACACGGTGCATTTGGACACGCAAGAAATTGTGCATCGTTCATTTAGACACCGTGAAATTGCGCACCGTTTATTTAGACACAAAGAGACTTCTTAACACAGACATTTAAGAAGTAAAAATTTTGTTTGCAAACATTATCATACACGTGTAGGCGGGGGAGAGGCTCAGCCTCTTCCCCTGCACTTCCTCCCCGAACACAACCTAACTTAACCTAACCTAACCCTAACCTAATCCTAACCTGTGTTAGTACTATCATTAATTGTCACGATGCACAGTGTTCGTACTGTGTCCAATCGTACCGTGTCGAATCGTACGGTGTCGAATAATTTGGTGTTGAATATTTTGGTATCGTATAATTTTATGTCCAATAAATCTGTGTCCAATAATTTTGTGTCGAATAATTTTGTGTCAAATCGTACCGTGGTCAAACGGAACATGCCCATTGTTCCGTGTAATTACTGCGAAGCGGCCAGATCATGTGCAGCAAGAGCTCCCGCCTCGGAACTACTACAAGGTAGGGATCCATTCAAGGGGGAATGATCAGCTAGCATTTCTTCAGTTGGACAATATCGCAACTTGATTATTTTCTTTTCCTGTAAGTCTCGGATTTAGTAATGGCACACATCTATATGCTTGGTGCGAGCTTCGCACCTATTCGTCTTGACTAAACGAATGCATCCTTGGTTATTTTTATTGAGAAAGATCGGATATTTCACTTGAATGTTTATGTCTTTTAACAATTGTCTGAACTAAAATAACTCGTTGCTCGCACTTGACGCCGCAATATACTCGGCTTCCGTCGATGACATGGCTACTGAGGTTTGTCTGCGACTAGACCATGCCACCGTTCTATTTCGTAGACAAAGTACATAACCACTTGTTGATTTCCTGTCGGTTCTGTCTCCGGTCCAATCTGCATCTATGAAACATTCTAGTTCCGCTACAAGTCGAAAGCAGTTTTAATTTCTTGTCTATCGAAGACGCGAGATAACGCATCACTTTCTTAACTGTTTTCCAATCTCTTTCTGTCGGTCTCTCTACGCAGCGGTACAAGATCGGTTTATTGCCATAGTTATGTCTGGTCTAGACACTTTTGCGACGTACAGCAATGACCCGATGGCTTGCCTGTACCTATAATTACTCGGCAATTCGGCACTGTTTCTTTAGCACAGAGTTCAGAAACCCTGTCTCTATTGGTGTAGCCATCGGTCTTGATTCCAACAAGTCGTACTTCAGTAACATCTTTGTAATGTTTCTTTTTTGGCTAAGTAAGAAAAATTTATCATTTCTATTCGAACTCCAAGATAGTGGCTGACTTCTCCCAAGTTGATATGGAAATATCTCTGAAATGTTTGCTTCCTCAGTTTCTTTCACCGTTGTGGCAGTCACCAACAGATCGTCAACATACAGTAGCACGTAGGTCGTGTTCTCGTTTCTTTTTTTTCTAGTGTATAAACACTGATCGGCCTTCCCTGGCTAAAAACCCATCTGAGCAAGTGTCTCAGTTGCCTTCTTATTCCAGATTTGTGTTGATTGTTTGAGTATAGACTTTTTTGTAGTCTTAAAACTTTAAATTCTTGTCCTCGCATTAGAAAACCCAGTGGCTGTTCAACGAAGATCTCTTCTTCAAATACACTATTTTTTTAATACACTAAATACGCGTTCTTCTAGGTGCCGCACGTGTAATGCTTTTTGGGCAGCTACAAGAAGTAGAGTACGAATGGTCTCATGCTTCACGACCAGTGCGAACGTCTCATCGTAGTCCTCTCCGTAGGTTTGAGAGAAACCTCTGGCGAATTGAGAGAAACCTCTACGAATCGAGCCTTAATTATGAACTCTACCCTCATCGTCAAGCTTGGTCTTGAAAATCTACTTGCACGAGATTGCTTTTTTCCTTGGTAGAAGATCTGTGAGCTCCCAAACATTGTTTTTGTTGAGAAACGTTATTTCTTCTTTAGTTGTTGTCATCTATTGTTCTCGCTCTCGGAACGGTAATTTCAGCATTTCATCCCAAGATTTTGGCTCTCCAACTGAATTTGTTTATACTTTAATTTGTACGTTCAATTTCGGGGGAGATACTCCTTTATTTACTTGTTGTGACACACTTCTTTGCATTTCTTCCGGCATACTGGTCGGAGTTTCGTACTCTTCTTTATTCGATGAACAGCTTAGTGATTTCTTTCGTGAATCACGCTCGCAAATTTCATCTTTCTCAATTGGTGCCTCATAGTCAATAGTTTTGTGTTGTGGACTCTATCCATGAACATCACGCTCTATTATTCTCACAGAACGGCTGATCCAAACTTAATTGGTACTAAGATTCACAATTCAATAACCCTTAATGTTTCCGTCATATCCTACCAATACGCCTTCTTCAGCCTTGTCATCCTACTTCTTACGTTTTTGTTTAGGAATAAGTGAATAACCTTTTGATCCAAAAACCCTGATAGGACTGATATCCGTTTTTTTCCAATAAACAACTTGACAGGAATCAGAAATAGGAACCAAGAGCCCACAGATCCAAAGTGGTTATGAAACAATAATATTTCAAAGTGTAGTTTAGACGTTTTGATCACAGTTCATTGTTGATCATCTTCAGTAACTGAGCAATACAAAAAGAAAATAAAAAGAATAGGAAATTATCTGTTGAACAAAAAGATTCAAAATTATTCAAAAAAATATATAAATAAATAAAATTAAATATGTACACCTAAACCTGACGAGTCATCACAAAGAACCGCTAATGTGAGTCGGCAAATACAGCTAACAATAAACAACCGATAACACAGACACACAAAAATAATATGATGTCTATGCATCGAAGGTCTGCAACGAATAATTAATAATTATAGGTGTGGAAAGCAACAATAATCTAGTTTTTTTGTTATGCTATTCGTGGATAAGCCTTTAAGTTATAGTTAGGAGATTTAGTTCTTTATGTTACTGCGACTCCGTGTTTTTCTTTCTTCTTATTGCTGCGCTGTTAGTCTTACCCGTCTTTTTTTAGTTAGTTTGTTATGTTATGTCTTATAAAAGAAAATAAGGCGTTTATTTTCTCCTACTTTATTATGTTAGACGTCTATGCGTTGACTGATGTTCTTATACATGTGCATGTAAAGTCAAATAAAGTGCACATAAACAGATTGATGTGAGCAGATTGCATAAAACGTATTAAATCATTTCTAATGGGTCCAGAGTGCGCGATGTAAAAAAGAGGAATGATGGCTGATACGCGAATTAGTATTACAATGTTATATAATACAAACTTCCAAGTATGGAAGTGTAAAGTGGAATTATTACTAATTAAAGAAGATTTGTGGCACGTAATTAATACGGATAGACCAACGAACCCAGATAAAAGGTGGCTAAAAGCGGACAGACAGGCACGTGCAACAATTCGTTTATTAATCAAAGCTGATCAATTAAGGCATATCAGAGATACAAGCAGCGAAAAGGAAGCGTGGACAGCGTTACAGAATTACTATCAAAAGGTTTCCCTGACAAATCAGATGTTTTTATTTAAGAAAATCTGTAGCATGAAACTTCCAGAGAGTGGCGATATGGAGAGTCAATTAAATGCAATGCCCAATTCAGTAGATCAGTTTGCTGCACTAGAGACGAGATCGGAAGATGAGTTAACTATAGAACTCGTCAAAGGCAAACTTTTAGATGAAGACAGAAGACAAAAAAATGCGAAAAATCATATAGACGAACGTGACAATAAAGCACTTAAGGCTCAATCAAAAAGAATTGTAAGGGCTACACAAAAGAAAGACGCAAACAATATTACGTATATTTTTTGCCAAAAAATAGGTTATTTAAAGAAAGACTGCAGAAGCTATAAGAAATGGAAAATAGGAAAAGAAAAGGAAAAGGCAAATCAAGCAATCAACGAAGACAAAAATCCATGTTTTAGCGCCAAAAGCGGAAGCTGCAGAGAACAGACGTGGTATATTAACTCAAGAGCCTAGTCATATGACCAACAACAAGAATTTTTTCAAAGTAGAAATAGGAGATAGTTATCTCACCTGTAGAGGCAATAAAGGTAAACAAAATACAATTGTAGTAAAAGAAGTACTGTATGTTCCTGCACTTGAAGAAAATTTGTTATGTATAAGAAAATTAACTGAAAAAGGTCTGCAAGTAAGGTTTACAGGAAACATGTGCAATATAGTAAAAGATAACTGTAAGATAACTGTAGCTACTGCGATTCTAGACGGTAATTTATATAGACTACAATTTAATCACAAGACTTTAATGGTCGTAAGTAAGCACAGGAAAGATTGCCAATACACGTGGCATAGGAAACTTGGCTATAGAGATCCAAAGGCAATAAAGCACATGGAAGCAAAGGACTTGGTTGCAGATTTAAAAGTAATAGACTGCGGTATCAGGAGCATGTATGAGACATGCATAAAAGGCAAAATGACAAGGCAACCTTTTCCAAAAATCTCATCTGAAGTGAAACGAAAGAACTTCTAGATTTAGTACATACGGACATCTGCGGACCAATGCAAACGATGACTCCAGGAAAGAAGCATTATATATTTACTCTCATAGACGATTACAGCAAATATACAGTAGTATATCTTATGGAACATAAATCAGAAGTAACAGAGAAGATTCAGGATTATGTAAGACACATAAAGACTAAATCCAAGAAAACACCGAAGATTATTAGATCTGATCGAGACAGAGAGTATATGAATGCAAGTTTAAAAAACATTCTTCGCAAATAAGGCATCGAGGTGCAATAGAATATGCTCCAAAGCAAAACAGAACAGCCGAGAGAAAAAATAGGTGTCTTATGGAAATGGCAAGATGTATGTTAATAGATGCAGATTTACTAAACAAATATTGGGGAGAAGCAATATATACTGCAAACTATTTACAAAACAGGTTGTATACAAAAGTCACAGGATACAAATGACACCGTTTGAAAGATGATACAAGAAATACCATTATTGTAACATATACACATATTTGGTTCGAAAGTGTATGCGCATGTTCCAAAGGAGTTAAGAAAAAAACTTGATGAGAAAGCAAAAGAATTTGTATTCTTCGGTTATGCAGAAGATGCAAAAGGATATCGCTTGTTGGATAAAAATACAAATAAAGTAATAATAAGCAGAGATGTTAATTTTCTCGAGGATTTTCTCGAGGCAGCGAGTCAAAAGAGGTGATTATTTAGAATAAGCAAGAACAAGAAACACAGCATAATGTAGAAAACATATGTGAAACGGTAGAAGAAGAAAGTAAAGATGAAGAAAGCAATCAAAAAAGAGTGCAGAAACAATCACGAAGAGGAAATGACCGTAGAGAAAGAGAGTAAAAGTCATGAACATAATAGTAAGTCAAGAGCTACGGAAATCACAAAGGCATAATAAAGGTATTTCGCCAAAACGATATTGTAATCTAACACATTATTCAGGAAGAGAAGAAATGCTAAAACCAGACACATATGAAGAGGCAATATCTTTAACAATATTCAATGGATCAAGAGTAAAAGAAGAATATCCTCATAAATGCTAAATACGACACTGATAGATAATTTCATAAATAAGAACATTGTAGAATATAAATAAGTTTACAAAGCAAAGACTGATGCTCAAGGACACGTAGTGAAGTATAAGACAAAACTAGTTGCGCAAGGTTATACTCAAAAATGCGGAATAGATTATGAAGAAATATTCACTCCTGTAGCGAGGCAGACTACATTTAGAACGCTGTTGGCTGTAGCAGGCAAAAAAAATTTGACAGTCCGGCTGAAATTTGATGTAAAGAATGCTTTCTTGAATAGAACTCTAGAGGAGACAATCTATATGGTACAACCAAAAGACTTTGCGGTACAAGGCAAAGAAAGTATGTAGATTAAATAAGAGTATTTACGGTCTAAAACAGACTGCTAGAGTTTGGAACAAAAAATTAAACAGTATTCTGATTAAAGAAGATTTTATACTAAGTCAGGTAGATTTATGTTTTATATACAAAAGTAGTTAACAATGATAAAGTCTATATGCTATATGTAGATGATATAATAATAGCAAGTAATAATATAAGACATATATCGAGCATGTATAAAAAGTTATGTAATCACTTTGAGTTAACAGATCTTGAAGACATTAGCTATTATTTAAGTATTAAAGTTACAAAGGATAAAGATGGTATCTACAGTATTAATCAAACAGGCTATATTGAGAAAATACTACGAACATATAGAATGGAGGATGCTAAGGAATCTAAAGTTCTATTGACGTTGGTTACAAAAAAAACAAAGGATGAATCAAACAAGATTGAAAAGAAGAAGTACCAAAGCTTAATC
>QVNW01001997.1:0-17061 GCA_014825475.1 Pseudomyrmex flavicornis
TCTTTCTTTCGTCGTGCATCCTCTTTATGTGCTTGCATCACTCCACGCAGATGAGAATCACTCTGCTATACCCCCAGCGAATCCTGAATCTCTGTCTCGTACTCGCTAATCCTCTTGTTTTAGCCGAAGATACAGCAAGCGTTACTTAGAGTGCGGATATGTGTCGGATTAAAAAAAAAAAACCTCGTTTTGTTTTACATTAAATCAAAAAATACTCATTCCAGAGTATCGAAACCTAACCAATCTGAAGCAAAAGAATTCACTTGATATATTCGATATTTCATTAACGACTATCTACATTTTTAGATACCTTGCACATTGTTTTTATTCAACTAAACAGATCCCGGGAGAAGTAGTGAAAATATCTGTGGACTTTATCCGACTTTGTTCTCCTAAAATCATCAATTTTGTGTGTTCTCGAATTGGATTTTACCAAAACTTGATCGTTTCTCGATCGCTCGTTTGCTTGTAGCTTCAACCTCTCCAGAAAGTCGAAATCCGTGTCGCTTGAACCCCGCACGACGTCAATTTCTTCTCGAACGAAATTTTAATCGATCGTTTCTCCACAGGGATCTCTGAGCAGAGCGTTCGGTCTCCGGCCTAGAAGCGAGAAGGCGTCGCCGTCGTCGTCTTCGGACACCGGCAGCCTCGCCAGTCAGTGCCAATATATGAGCAGCAGCGTGCGCAGCAATTCGCCACCACCGCCGCAACTTCCACCGCGGCCGATGACGACCGGCGGAAGCGGCAAACGGCATCGTCGCGTGAAGAGCATAGGCGACATCGAGTACATGAGCTCGGCCGCGGTGAGCACTCCCGTCTGACAGGAGGGTAGGCCCCATCATTCGGGGCCTTACCGCAGTCTGAGCGAGCGCGGCTACTCCTCCTCCTCGTACTCGTCGTCTCAGTACGGCTCGTATTCGGGCTACAGCAACGTGCTGACGAACAGCGATCAGTACCAACAGTCGTATCAGCAACAATCCGGCGGTGGCAACTACTACCAGCAGCTACAGGGTGGCTATTACTCGCCGCAGAGCTCGGGACCTCCCTTCCCGGGTGTGCAGAGATACGGCAGTCTGGCCGAGGAGGCGTGGTCGTGTTCCACCAAGGGAGACACTTCGGCACGCATCTCGAAGGACAATCCTAGAACTTATCTGGCTTAGTCAGTCTATGTAACAGAACTTGAAGAGACTCGAGCGGACTTTAATTACGGCGTTCGAGTTCGCACTAGTTTCAATAGAGACAAACTATACCTGAAAAATATAGTGAAGTATAGAGGTGTCACCTCTCTTTGGTAAATCCATACCTGAAAAATGTTTGAAATCCTATTTGTGTTTTATCCTCCCCGAGTTTTGTCGCGCGTGAAAACTAATAACACAATGCGACAAACTGCTTGCGGCGAGAAGAACGAGCGATTTTAAGGCTTATCTAAATGCGCGGTTTTGAAACATTTAGATGTAAAAAAAAAAACATATATATGTATAACAAAAGAACATCATAAAAAAATTTATAACATCGCGCGCAACCTCCTCGGAATGGTTAAATTCTCGTCGAGCTTTTGATGTTTCACGTTCGGAAACTAAGAATGTGAATCGAGAGTGACCTGATCGAATTTTTACAATTAAGTTGATGAAAAAAATCGGTGCAATTCCGATGCGCAATAGTTGTGACCGTTGATGACAACATGATGTTCGAGTGATGAAAACAATCCCCGAAAACTTACACGACATCAATGATAGACAATACGTTAGTTGAATAGACTGATGAAAGTACGAAATAAATTTTCACAACGTTACACGAATTTACAGAACAAAAAAATTCACAGAAACCTCATTGGACGTTAGATATCGCGCAGAGAGCTGCGGATACGTCTAATGGACATCTGAATAAGATTCTTGATCTCTGTGTGTGAGAATTATGCGCGATCATATTTTAAACAAACACACAAAGTAACAATCGCACACGTCGATATCAGTTGTCTCTCTCCGAGACAAACTTATTCTTGATTGACAAAGTAACTGTATCTCGTACAAATGTTAGGCAGCATATCGTGATGTTAAAAAAAAAAAAGATATACAAACGAATTTGACCAAATTTTCTGAAACACATCGAGCTACGCCGATATATATATACGCCGACGATGTATCTATCCGATGGAAGTATAAAAAAAAAAAAAAGAGAGAGTAAAGAACAAATAATTGATCGCGAATACAATATTTAAAAAAATATATATCTATAAAAAATATATATATATATGTAAGCAAACTATAGGTATAAAAATTCTTTAGTTCAATCCTGTATACATGTATATTGCGGTGACAATATTCGGTGACGAAACACGTCCGCCGCGGGACGACGATGTTTTATTTATACTATTTTATTTTGCAAACACGCGGCGGCGTGACACACAATATCTGAAATATATATTATTAAAATTACTTTGTATCGTAAAAAAAGTCACTCTTATTCGTACTAGCTATATAGCACGCGAAGAAAATCCGTATCCGTAAGAGCCATTGCTGGAAAATATTTTCGCTTATGAAATCGAACGACTGATTAACGCGATTTATCTGTAACGAGACAGATAGAGAATATCAGTCAGTTTTTAGTCGATTCGCGAACTAAAAAAATTGTTTAACGTGACACATCAGCTGGCTGAAAATGATCACAACACACACACACACACACACATTCAGCGTCCTAACGCGCGTATGCACATGCATATATAATACATACATATGCGTTATTATTTTCTATCAATATGTGCGTGGAGTTTCCTACGACCACACTTGAACGGAAACTTTATATAATAAGCTTGAAAAAAAAAACGACACATTTACTTGTCAAACTAAGTGTGTGTTAGAAAAAGATACGTATCGTGAAATTAAACGACGAGAGTCCTCGAAGACGCTCAGTCTTCCATATTATATATTTCGCAGCTTGGTGAAATCAAATGTAACACATTCCATTATCTAGACTTTTTTTCCCTGAGATAAGCTGAAAGTTGGAACATATATATATACATATATATATTATAGTCGCTTTATTAAAGGCGAGTAAAAAAATTTATTTGCAATAAAATTTATTTTCCGTTAGGTGACATTGTCACACACAAAAAAAAAACCACTCTCCGAGTATCTCTAAGCTGCGATCTATGAAATCTTTTTAAACAGAATTGTTCTCCAAGTAATTGCGAATAAGTTTTTATTGTGCATTTATGATATAATTAATTATATGCGACCGTCGTTTATATTTCGACTGAAAAACAAACAAAAAAAAAAAAAAAGAAACATATTCATGAACGAAACGAGTCGTATGCCGACTTGATCCAAACGCTAAAGAGGAAAAGATTGAGTGTACATCTTGATTTGATTAATTAATGCATTCGACTCGCTGTATCAACTATATTTAATACGTACAATCTTACCCTCTGGTGTTCGCATATTATGCTCTCCTACGGTCGCAAAAGAAACCGACACGATATTTTACAGAAATACGTATATTTAACGTGATATTTATTCGTAGATTGTAATTGTTTCTTAATATTTATAATTACATATAAAACGCTCGGCCCCGCGTTTTGATTGTCAAATTGTTTGATCCTACATCAATCGAAGAAATGAGACACACAGGACCATACAATACAATAATATATTTTAACGCTGGACTAGTATTATCGCCGTTTCGCGCGAAACGGAAACGGCGAATTAATACGCTAGCCATTTTGCGACACGTACCTAAGTAATTTATTTATATAAATTAGTTTAGGTTTTTTAATTTATATATATTATACATATATATATATATATATATTTGTATACATTACTATACAGCGTGGCCAATTTTTTGCTTGAGCGCGACAGATCCAAGCGTTCGCTTGTGTATATTGGTGTAAAATGGCGCGCGATCACAGATTTCAAATAAAAACCAAGTTGTAAATGTGCTCAGTGACGTCTGTATATATTTGTGTGTGACCTGTATCTAAATATGTGGAAAAAGATTAAATAAACAATTGCCTTTACTTTTGCGCGTTGAATTTTTCTGATGAGACAAGAACAAGTTTTTGATCATTTCCGTCAGGAATCACGCCATCGTTGGATGGCACGCATTCGAAATCCGAACGTCGACAACGTCCGTGATGATATAAGCTTTACCGTAGACCAAAAAAATGCGTGCAATGATGGACAAGAAGAAAAACATCAGGAACGTGTCCGTCATTGATCACAACTAGATCATGGTAAATCTACATTAACGGACTCTCTCGTATCTAAGGCCGATATTAATTGCCGGTGCTAAGGTGATGAGACTTGTTTTGTGACTGACACATATAAGAATATAACGGTGTATATCGGATATTAAGTCTGCTTCCATGTTCTTCCTTCTCGAATTGGAAGAAAAAGATTTAGTTTTTCATCACGAATCCCGATCAACGCGACAAATATGAAAAAGAATTTTTTTGATTAACTTGACTGATTCATCTGGACACGTCGATTTTTTTAAGCAAAAATCCTGCTCAGCCGCTCTTCGTTTTACTGATGGAACTCTCGGTGTAATAGATTTATATATCCGATGCATGTGCACAGACCGAAACTGTATTGCGTCAGGCTATTGCTGAACATGTTATAAAGCCTGTTTTGATTTATGAACGAAATGGACCGCGCGCTTTTCGAACTCCAGCTCGAATGTCACTCTGATGATGACGGCTTTTTTGGTGAAATAAAGTGGATCTCAGCAAAAAAGGCTGTGTAGGTTTCGGCTCTGATTTTTACAACCAAGTTTTTTACTTTGAAACAATTTTCTGAAGTGCAGGCCGGAAAGATCGATGCGGTTAAAATGCGTGTATTAATTTTCGTAGAATAATAATTATTTTTCTAATTTATCACTATTTACTTTTATTAAATAATTTACAATTCAGAGTGTACAAGTAAAGATATAAATAATAATCTATATAAATTAAAATAATAATCTCCATATTAAAAATAATATATGTAATCAATATCACGGTATATTTCTAAAAAGAAAATTATAAACTAATTTTTCACATTGAATTAAAATCAGAATTAATGTTGAGAAAATATTTTTTACGTCCGTGAGAATGTTTTACATTTGTACTACTTTTACTTCGATGCTTTATTTTGTTTAAACTTATATCTTTAAGCAGTTCAGTTTGGATTCCCAAGGAAAATTCTCTTTCAGAGATTTTTTTTTTTTTTTTTATTTGCGATTTTTCACAAATCGATTTTGTTTGCATTTAACGTAAGAGTATTATCTTTGTCAGTTATTGTGTTTTCGATCACCGTAGTGTTCCAAGAGCAAGACGAATCGGTTGCATCGTTTATTTGCATTGTTTTATTATACAACTGATTTATTTTCATCGTTATAAATGGAATACTGAGCGGACCTAACTTACTTGTCCGATCGACGAGCGGCGTCGATGTGTAAATTCTCGTCTCGTTTGCAGATTCTTCTTCGTCGCACCTCTTGAAAGTTTCTTTTCCGAAAACACCTGTAGTTCTTCTCTTATCAGTCACGGAAGGTGTAATACACATAGTGGTGTTTGCAATCTTTTTGCAAGTTTTGTCATCATCTTGAGCCGCTGTTTTCTTGCCCCAATCCGAAGGTAATGACGGCGATCTTCGTTTTCTCGACGCTGCTTGCTTATTCTTGTCCGTTTTCGTCTCGACGGATTTCACGGAAGATAACTCCTCCCGCCATTGTGCGGCGCGAAGCTTCTCCAGATACGCGAATCGCGAATCGCAGTCCTTTATTTCTATGTACATGGTATCCCAGAATCCGTGCAAGTCTGAAGACGTTATCAGTAATCTGCCGCTACCTTTCGAATATTCTATCAGATCGTAAAACTGTTTAAATTTCTCTTTAATTAACATAGTTGTTTGTCCAACTGCTTGATTGATTAGGCAACAAATATCTTCCCTAATATTGTCGCTCTGAATTTTCGTCCACTTTTCGCAAAGTTTTTGAAGCTTGTCTCTTTCTTGGTATAGTAGTTGTTTGAAATGCTCGGCTTCGGAAAGTGATGTTAAACTTTTCGAACAATTTGTTTCTTCTACAACAGATAGAGAAGATTTTACGGATAAGGAAGATTCTATTGGTGAAATTTTCATGTCAACAAACGTCGACTGTTTTGTCGAGATCACTTGCGAATTTGTTTGAAAACATGTATTGCTTTTATCTGATATTTTTAATGTGATCTCTTCAATGGAATCGGAATTGAAGCGATGAATCGGTTTCTGAACAGCTGTCGAGCTGGATATGTATTTTGACGTGTTAGTTTTATTTGACACATCGAAATCATCACATTCGTCGTTTATTTCAGATATTTTAATGAGCGGTTTAAATTTGTGAGTAGGTGAGGCAAATGATTTCTTTTTTTTGACGTCAATAGATTCGGAACTGGTTGCAGACGCTTTTTGTTGCACAGACTTTGTCGTTTTAGCTTGTAATCGTTTTTCCGTAGCTTTTGTAATTTTTTTTTTAATTTGGAGTTTCTCGCGGAATTGTTTATCAATTTTCTTTTCCGTCGTTCCTTTAAAAGGAGAAGAAAAGTGGTGCCGGACAATGCCGACTACAAAAGGCGGCTTTTTTTTTTGCGAATTTGCCGTTTTGTTTTTCTGCCGCTCTATTCTTTTCTGTAATGTTTTCGATCTTGTAGTATCTGTAACATGAAGTATGCTATGTTTTTGTGTGTGTGTGTGTGTGTGTGTGTGTATGGTATTTAATAATTTCTATAATAATCACAACAGACAATTGTCCCAGAACCAAATCAAAATATGAACAGTACTTATGAAACAAATATAAGCAAGCAATGATAAATTTGATTTAATGTATATACGATAATAATTCTAAATTATTCGTGATTTGTGACAAACAATATTTAATTGTAAAATTATATTGTATTAGACAAGTTGTTATAAATATGTATATTTTATTTATATCTTTATGTATTTTTTATTTATCTTTTATTTATCTGTATTGAATTATACAAAACTTTTAATTTTTAGTTTACTTATTGAAATGTATTTTATATCTCCTTCTGAGAATAAAAAACTGTTACATCGTAAACATTAATTTACGTTAGCAAGAAATTAAGTTGGCATGTAATTGATTGATTTGATCTTGCGACGTTACGATTAAATCTGTTTCACGTTCATAACGATCTATATGAGAGAAGTTACATAGATATATATTATAAAGTCGAATTCCAAACGTAAACAATAAAACCGAGGTTCAAACAAACAAGTTCTTGACCTTTAATAGATCTCAAAAACTAAATGAAACTTCTTGTGATTGAACTCAAGTGTACTTTATCAGTTTTTCAAAATGATAAATTCGATATCGACGACGCCATATTGCAGAAGAAATCGCATAACAATTGCGCTACTTTTCATCGACTTACCTTCCTGCGTTGGCGAAAGATTACGGGGCTTATCGAAATCCTGCGTCCTACGCTTTTTGCGTCTCTCTCGGTGTTCTGTAGCACAATTAACTCGAATTTTCTCAGTTTTGTTTATCGACGATTTGTACTTTTTACAGTTTTCCATATTTTTTAGCATTACAAGTTTACGCTTGCAGATGCGTTTTTCGACACGTTTAGTTTAATCCACACGAACTGACAATGAGACCGTGACACGTGCTGACTGCTGACACGATTGAATCTGGACGCGCGTTTACGGTATGTACATCAACGCATGCGCGAACAAAAGAGAACGCAATAGGTCGAGGCGAATGTAGAGTCGGCAATCTTTTTCTCATTAACACACTAGAACACAGTGTACTGTGACTAGGAACTAAAGTTTGTACGCGTTGGTGCACATCAGCCGATTAAGCATCAACCGCGATTGGTCGATTATGGATAACTTTTGCTAAACAACTAAAAGCGATTGGCCCAACTCCAATGGAATAAATTGATCCAAGACTGACTCTTATGTCTCAGAACTAATAATGAGAGAAAAGCAACGTTTATATAATAATAATTTCGATATTCATTGTCTCTTGACACTTGCTTAGTAAAATAAACCTCATATTTTTTTCCTCAACCTAACTGTTTGCTCGAATCTCGCAATCGATTGGCCCACCGCTTACATCACGACTGGAGGTCGTTAGATAGGTCAAATCTCATTCTTCGTCGAGCGGTCTTGTGGATCTTGTCGCGTGTGTCACGTTAGGTGAGCAAATTCGCAACGAAGTTTCGGATACGTTACATTTCTCGTGAATAATTCGTCGTTTTTCTTCGTTAAAATTTGCGTCGATTCATATGAGTGCGTTTTTTCTCATTGAATTGAACTCTCGCGGAAATGCTGGTGTTACGTGCCGGTTGCATCGTCTCGCACCGGAACTTCATAACAAGGTCGTTAATGATTCCGACCTCGCTAATGGTGTTAACTTCTTGACATATCGCAACCCAATGCGAACTAAATGCTTTCCGTTTTAGACGTTTAATTTTTTCTTGATTTCGAGTACTTTTAGCAATGACCTTGACAAGGTCAGAATCTCTAGACATACAGCTCGACGATTTGCCGAACTTAATTACCGATGTTCAAAATCATTTTGTGTGAATCTGAAGCATTGATTCCTGATTGTTATTCACATACAGTTTTACATATGTGACATTTCTTGCGCGCATTGAGAATCTGAGATTAGCCGACCCGTCATTTTCTGCAACGATTGTTACACCACGTTCGCAACTTCTTGAGAGTTCTCTTGTTTTTATTTAAAAGTAATCACATGCAATTGTTATTTTGTAGTCTGTTACTGTTTTTCTACATTTATGTTTTATGCAGTTTTTGCTGTATTATAGTAACGGTACAAATTTGTAAATTACATAAAAAAATGGCGAACTATCATCTTTAACGAGAGATCATCGCGTTACAGCACGATTTACACTATTGTAACAAAAACACAACAGACAAGTTTATTTGTCATTTTGTGAAATAAACAGAAAAGATCTGTGCAAATATAATTTAAATAGAAATTCACAAATTTGGATCCCAAAACTAATCGCGTGTTCTTGTAATTTACATTTTGTGATTTTGTTTTTCTTGACATAAACAATACTGGTAATTTACTTTTTATTGATTTATAGCTTATTGAATTCAACAAGACACTTTGCGTCTTCAAGCAATTGTATTAAAATGCCTATTCAAAGCATCAAGGCTCGCCAAATTTATGACTCTCGTGGAAACCCCACGATAGAGGTAATATATACATATTATATTGAATATTGAAGAAACTCATGTGCAAAATGCTACTTGGCAATATTTTAACAATGTTGTTTGTGTTTCTAGGTTGATATTGTCACAGATCTTGGACTGTTTCGTGCAGCAGTTCCATCCGGTGCATCTACCGGAGTTCATGAAGCTTTGGAATTGAGGGACAATGATAAGTCTAAATATCATGGAAAGTCTGTTTTCAAAGCCATAGAGAATGTCAACTCTATCATTGCTCCTGAATTATTGAAGGTATCATTTTTTAACATATGTTGCTAAACATTTATCACGTAACATTTAGCAATTATCAGGCATTTATAGTAGCTAATAAATGACTTTTCATTTTCAAGGCCAACTTGGAAGTTACACAGCAAGAAGAAATTGACAACTTCATGCTGAAACTGGACGGTACTCCAAATAAATCCAAACTTGGAGCAAATGCAATTTTGGGTGTCTCTTTGGCTATATGCAAGGCTGGTGCTGCCAAGAAGAAATTGCCTTTGTACAAGTAAATATATCTGATAACTTTATATGTGTATGTATATATGATTAGAGTACAATTGTTTTTGTATTTTATACGAATAAAAACTTTTATATTACAGATATATTGCTGAGTTGGCTGGCAATAATGACATTATTTTGCCAGTGCCAGCATTCAATGTAATCAATGGTGGTTCTCATGCTGGCAATAAGCTGGCTATGCAAGAGTTTATGATCTTGCCTACTGGTGCATCCAACTTCACAGAAGCCATGAAAATGGGCAGTGAGGTTTATCATCATTTGAAGGCGGGTATCAAAAAGAAATTTGGTCTGGACGCCACAGCTGTCGGTGATGAAGGTGGATTTGCACCAAACATTTTAGAGAACAAGGAAGCTCTCAACTTGATCATAGAGGCTATCAAAGTAAATGGAAATTTATTTTTGTTTGTTGAAATATATTTTTGTTTGTCATTTTTTACAATAATTTTATCGTAAATTTGTAGACCGCTGGCTATGAAGGAAAGATTAAAATTGGCATGGACGTTGCCGCTTCCGAATTTTACAAGAACGGAAAATATGATTTAGACTTTAAAAATGAAAAATCTGATCCGAGCACATATTTGGAACCTGAAGCATTGAAAAACTTATACTTGGAATTTGTCAAAGAGTTCCCGATCGTATCGATTGAAGATCCCTTCGATCAGGATGACTGGGATTCTTGGGTTACCTTGACTAAAGCTACTCCTATTCAAATCGTCGGTGACGATTTGACTGTCACTAACCCTTTGAGGTAACATCCAAAAGCTTTTGTGTGTTGAATTAAAATTCATTTAATATTATTTTAATATTAATTATTTTCTTCTCTATTCTAGAATTAAGACAGCTATTGAGAAAAAAGCGTGTAACTGCCTGTTATTAAAAGTCAATCAAATCGGCAGTGTGACCGAATCCATCTCTGCTCACAAGCTTGCGAAGGACAACGGCTGGGGTACTATGGTTTCTCATCGTTCTGGAGAAACAGAGGATACGTTTATCGCCGATTTGGTTGTCGGTCTTTCGACCGGCCAGATTAAGACTGGCGCGCCCTGTCGCTCGGAACGTTTGGCCAAGTACAATCAAATCCTGCGTATCGAGGAAGAGCTCGGTGCCGCCGCGAAATATGCTGGGGATAAATTCCGCAATCCACATGCTTAAATGAGACTATAAAACATCTCAATATTATTTCAAGCTTTGAAAACATTATTCAAGCCCACATGTTTTTAAGATTAGATTGCGGTGTAATCGAAGACATTTTTGTAGTCTTGATATATACAAGGATGTCTGAAACTTTTTTGCCGTAGTCGAAGTGTGGAAATAGATTGGATCATTTGGAACAGAAAAGTGTACGATTTTGCAAAAGTTGCAGTAGTTATTAAGATAAATTAATATGAGAGACCAAGTAATGCAACTAGCGACGGCTTCCCGCTATCAGCTGATATTGATTGATTGTTTCTTTGAAAATCACATCGGCCGTGTCAAGAAGTTTCAGATACCCTGTATAAATCCATACCCCGCACAATAATAATTTTACTAAATACGAGTTTTAAAGTTTCAATGTTATGTTAACTCAATTGAAAGAAAGAAAACTGTACAGACTAGAAAAAATGTAATGTCGTGTAGAACTTTTCTTTCCTCTTTAAATTCAATCATTATTTTTTATTTCTATGAATAATCTTATTATGAAGATTTTACAATATAATTTGTTGCACATTTAGCATTCTATAACTCAGTTGGAGGCAAAACCGAGAAATGTTATATATATATTATAAATAACGATGGGCGCTAAAAAAGCGTCACGTTACAATATATATAGTAATTAATATTAGGTGATTATAGAAAGGAAATAAAAGACAACAATGAAAAGATAATAATATTTTATTCTAGTGTCATCATGTGCTCTCGATATCGCATATGAGAATTGATAATAATTTGTAAATCTTGTTGTCAAAGTCATATCTGTAAAAGTTAACTTAATAAAGCCTGCGTGCAGGGATTGTACTTCGAGATAATTGCATTGGTTCTTTTGTTTTAAATAACTTATCATTAATTTCTCAAAAACAATTTCAACGAACAATTATACAAATCGGCTTATATTAAAAACTTTGTTTCATTCAAATATGAACTACAACACTTCAAACTTTAAAATTTAATAATCATAAAGTTTGAATGATCTTCTATATATCTAAAAATAAACAATTATATATACATTCATATATATATATATACATTATAATTTTTACCGCATTATTACGCACACAATTACTTGCTTGAACTTAATGTAACAATCATGTACATACCGTTTCTAAAAATAAAAAAATACGAAAATGTACAATTAGATTAAACTTAAAAAAAAAAACGTCGGCAATCATATAAATTATTAAAAGTTTTTATCGCGATTGTACTTTTATTAGAGATTAGAGAAAACACTGACGCATTGATCGGGTGCCTTTCTTTTTGTCTGTGTTCTGGTTATCCACAAAACATTGCTTTGCTGTAAAAGCACAATTATGTTAAGTAACATTTGTAATTTTACAAGTGCATTTCATTTGCTTAAGTACACTTTCTTACTTGAAAGTAATCTTCAATCTCTTGAAGCGTGCAATCCTTCGTTTCCGGTAAAGCAAGATAGATAAAGATTCCTTCCAAAAGGGCGGAAACGCCGAAGATAATAAAAACTCCCGTTGTGCCAATTTCACTATTCAGCTGAAAGAAATATTTTACGTCTTTCTGAGTATTACGACATTAATAAAACATAAAGTGTATAAATTATTGTTCTAATAATTTCTCTTATATTAATTAATTATATAGAAACAGTACAAATAAGTATTTCTCTTTTTAATTTAAAATAATTAATTTTTTGGTCTAATATAGTAAAAATTTAACTAATATGATAAAACAAATATACAGTAAAAATTCAATTAACATATAGTAAAAAAAAAGAAATGAATGCACAAGTCACATATGTTGGCAGTTTTCAGACAAAGCTTTGTAATCAAATTTTAAATTTTATATGCGATATTTTACCCATGGGAAGCCTTTGGTAACGAAAAACATAAGAAGATTGAAGACGAAGAAGATGCATCCACCGCCGATGCCTCGAGCCCTTAGAGGCATCAGTTCGCCAGTCATCAATCCGGGAAGTGTTAACAGACCCACAGTATTTACAGCGACGTAAAACAACAAGCACACAGCCAAGACGTAAGCCTGAGAGACCAGCATGATTTCATTAATATATTGCACGAATTGGAAAAAAAAAAAAAGCAAACTCAAGACGCTCACATCTATGGAAGATCCTTCTTTCCTGACAATCATGTATCCTGCGAGAATTAACGAGGCCAGAGACGTGCCGGCAGCGGAAAGAACGCCCAAAGTTCGCCTGCCCATTTTAAGTAGCAAAACGCAGGAGACAAGAGAGAAGATAAACCTGGTAATTGCGGTAACCACAGCCGCCAAGTAATTATCCACGCTACCGCCGCCTGCACAAAAAAAACGAGGCTTGATAACAAAAACAACGGTCACTTTTCCGCAGATATATCTATTTTTTCCTTTCTAAAGAAAGAAGTTTTATTTTCGCGTCCAAGTTTCGCAAAAAAAACAAGTTTTTTCTGCTTACCTATGTCCTTGATCATATCGACGGCGTAGAAGACGATAATGTACGTTCCGGAGGCCAATTGAAGCGCATTGAATACGTTGATGATAATCAATGGTTTCAACACGCCCGGATCGCGAATTGTTGACATTGCCGAAACGATTCGCTTCTTCAGCGAGACATTTACCGGTTTCAGCGCGAGATCGGCTCTCATCCGTGAGCACAGAAGCGCTACTTCCGTATCTGTCTAATTTTAAATATAAAATAATTTCAATTATTCATATAGTAGAATATTTATTTTAATTATAATTTATCGTAAATTTTTAAGACGCCGTGAAATTTAGAGCTTGCTGGCAAAAAGTTTCTTGAAATGCGCAAAAAAAAGACAGAAGATATTTATTACTTTTTACCTGTTCTATATCACCACCTCTAAGCCACAAAAGGGCTTTCTTGGCCTGTTCAATTTTGTTCCGTCTAACGAGCCAGGTGGGGCTTTCAGGCACCAAACAGAGAGCGACCAAGGCAAGAAAGGGAAGCACGATGGCGGTAAAAGCTACGATGTCCCAATTAAAAGAAGCGCCGAGAGCGTAAACCAGCAGGATACCCAAGCAGTACGAAGCAAATCCTCCGCCCACCAGGAAGCCACGAAGACCTGAATCCGCCATTTCTCCTACTAGCACCTAAAAGATTTGCAGACCTCAAATTATCGGTTTTTTTACAACGGTGCAAATGTATATTTTTTTTCGCGTGAAATATATTGCTTTTCTTTTTTTTATTTTCATACAACATATGCATACTTGTAAGATAAAAAGTGGCATATAACAATTAATAAGTATTTGATGTAGTGAAAGAGTTCAGCAGCAAACTTAAGTAGCAAAGTCTGTAATTAGATCCACAGCGAGGAGTAAATTAAATTGATCGCAAGAAATACATAGAGGAGAGATTGATAAGTATCCGAAATACGACGTAGACTAGCGACATTAGTATCACATTTTGCCGCTATCGCTGATACAAGTTTCATCTTTCGGAAGACCGAAATGTCAAACGCCAACTCATTGTCACATCGCACGTAGTAGTATATCGTGTGTAAACGCTCTCATCAGTGATCTTTGACAATGCATCAGCTCACAATTTAAATTTCTCAACGATAAAAATTTATTTGAGTCAGTCATCACTCATTGCTGTCTCGTTTGCTTTATTCGCCAGATATGGCTACTTGCGATCTTCATTTATTTTCGAATTTGAAAAGTTGTCACGTGCGACAATAAGCCAGAGTTGACATTAGTTCTTCTGAAGGGGGAAGGTCGAACTTGTCAACGCCGTTGTACTACTATTGTCACATGCGTTGTTTTCGATACTTATCAATCGTCACACATACATTCACATTAATGCCATTAAAGCTCATTAAGTGTTGAAATTTTAATCCGATGTCGCGCGTATCTAACAACGTTAATGTAATATATAAAGCGCGGCAGTAATTAATTAACTAAACAAATGCGTAAAAGGCGTATCGAGTAAGTTTCAGCTTATTAATGATGTGTGTTGAAACAATTCACATACAGAATAAAAAATTCACGGAAACTTCAGACGTATCCATCAGATATATCACACGGAAACCGTCTAATGGATACCCTAATGAGGCTTTTTTTGTTCTGTGTGAATTTGAGTTTATATATATATTATGTCATTGTTTACACATAAATTTACAAATTACCTGTGATGGCACCGCCATCAGTCCTACGGACACACCGCACATCAGCCTTCCCGCTAAAAGGCAGGTAACGTTTTTCGAAAAACCTATGATTAGCCAGCCTATGCACAGAGGAATCGATGATAACTGGAGGCTACCTCGTCTGCCGATCGCATCGAGGAGCGGTCCTGACAACAGCGAGCCAACGGGAGTAGCCAGACTGTGAATAGATGCTGCGTAACACAAAAACCACCGCGGCGTTTTACAATAATTCAATTCGTTCCACATGTTCTGTACAGGAAAATGGGTATTCGAATATTTTCTCTTTCTTTCTCTCTCTCTCTCTCTCTCTCTCTCTCTCTGTTGCATTTCCCGAGGTAATTCGGTTCTCGGTGTATATACATCGCGAGCGAGAAAGGAATATGTATAATACGCTTCTTCTCTCACTCCAGGAATTTGCAATCCATGAGGAATGAATAGAGGGATGAAATTTAAACGCGCAACGTAACTGCGGATTTGCGCATTAATGAGCGCATCAAATAGCGATTTGTGCGCAAACTATAAAAATATTCTTAACGCGTCTCGTTAAAATGTTGTAGCGGCGAATAACAGAGCGATCAAACGCGGCTTGTTTACGATCACATGTGACATCCGCGCTATTATTGGACCGTGCGTAGGTATGCTTTTGTTATAAATGTTAAGAGTTTAAATCTCCCTCGCGAGACGATACGATCGTAATCGCGTATTATCGTCTACTTGCGCGATCAGGGGAAGAACGTGTTTAAGAAAAAAAACAAAAAAAAAACAAGTCTATCGATTTTCTGCGGGAAAGTGCGTTCGAGTTAAAACTATTACATTTTATTCATCATGCTTTGCAGGATAAGATTACAAACATATGCTGCAAGTTGAAGAGAAGATGATCAGTAGCGATCGATTATTCCGTTATCTGGATATAGAATTATCTAGATTTTTATCTAGATGTGATGATTAGTTTATTTTATTTTTTTTTGTCTTTATGTGCATCTCAGAAAAGTAAAATTTTCTAAAATATAAATGCGTAAGAGTGACTTTTCTCGGTACCGCATATTCAATTAGATCTCATAATATTTACAGACCGAACATTACATTCGTGTAATATCAGTGCAAGTTTATCTACTGTAAACGCTAGAAGACAGAAATTTTTAATAATTCTGATAATACTGCTTTGGAAAAAATTTATCTTCCTGTTTTTGCAAAACCAAATGTCATGGAACTTTATATTGAGTCGCAACACTGTAGCGTCTGATATGTGTTTTAGAAAATGCAACTGTAAAAATTAAAATATTTATAATATATCTATAATGTAAACTTATATATGTATATATATGTACATGTAAATATCTAAAATAAATATTTATAACATACTTATTATAATACACCTATTACAATGTATATTAATATTGAAACATGTATGCCTATTTTTTCTGTCATTTTCTCGTAAGTATTATTTTTAAATAAATTTTTTCAATACTTTAAAAATATCCAGACAAAATACTTAACTAATTCATCTTTTATCGGGATATATTCAAATACGGGTTTATCTGAATGCATGCGTATGTTTTATCTATATAGATTATTTCAAGTTATTTCAGCGTGGCACACTGCCATGTTAATATAAATTTTTCCTGAGAATGGAGAAGAGCTCGTCTCTGTGTGTGTGTGTGTGCGTCGTCGAAATTTACATTTTATAATTAAAAAAGTACTAGACGCGATAAGCTTTTAAAGTGATAACTCTTTTAAAAGTTGCATTTGAGAAAATAAAATCTTAAATACGAATAACGAGATTCTGTTGACGGTAATTGCCACAATTGATTCTTATTATCGGTATCCAATATACTTTAACGAAATTTTAAAATACTCGTTGTGAATTGTGACTCTACTTTGTCTTCCATTTATTGTTCATTCTCTCTCGTTGCATTCATGGGAAATGCAATCGGTTTCATGCAGCGTCTCGCGCGCGTGTCGGGTTTGTCTTTTTTTTTTTTTTTTTTTTTTTTTTT
>QVNW01001998.1:0-37986 GCA_014825475.1 Pseudomyrmex flavicornis
TCTCTCTCTCTCTCTCTCTCTCTCTCTCTCTCTCTCTCTTTTTCGTGAATATATACGCGGAGCGAAAAGAAGAGATAATAATTATTATACCGTCGCCATTTGCATTCTACATGACTAAGTTACCGAAATCCGGAACAACAAGAGCATGCAGCGCGGCATCTTCCCAGGCGGTTGGATTTCCCCTCAGTCGCGCAACTTGCGGAAGATTACACCTAGTGTCTCTTATTCCGCTGATGCAATCACCCCGACTCCTTCGCAATTCTCGCGAGCGAAGCATAATAATGTGGCCACATACTCGGCCTTTTGCTCGAGCTACGCGGGGTTCCGCAAGAGGGTGCGCGTTCATTCCGCGCCGTCCCGCGCGGACCGGTCATCCCGCCGGAGGACGACACAATTAAAATAGCTATGCTTACCAGCGCGGTACTAAGGGATGCGTCAGGAGGCACGGGGGTGCAGGAGAACGACGGTCCAGGAACGAGCAGCAGTAGCAGCAGCAAGAGGAGGAAGAGGGTAGCACCCCGGGGGTACTCGCGGGAGGGTGCTGGTAAGTTCTTTCCGCTCGGCTGCAGGCAGAAAGGGAATTATTTTAATTGCGGACAGCCTCGGTCGACCAAACTCCACCCCGTGTTTCTGCTCTCTCTCTCTCCGCTCTCCCCTCGCCCTCTTTTCTTGTCCACGTGTGAGGCTCCTCACGCTGATTCTGTCTCTTTCTTCCGTCGCGTTTCTCGTACGTTATCTTTCTCCCGCCTCTTCTCTCTTTTACATTTCGTCGGAGAGCACATTCCATCCTCTGTCGCTGTTGCTGCTGCTGCTTTCTCGATTTGCACGTGTTCAAGTGCCTGGCTCGCGCGCGTCTCACTCGGGTGTAGATCGTCGAGATCTTTTGTGTTGCGAGAAATTCAATCAAAATGAGTAATACGTAAACTTTGAAATTTATTACGGTTGTGTGATTGAACGTGATTATAAAACGACTACGGGAATCTTTAGAAAAATTTATATTATTTTAATAAAATATTTGTTTTATTTACAATAGTAAAATGACACTTTTGTTGGAAAAAAAATCACGTTTATTGCTTTTAAATAAGCAGTAATAATAATTATGTAAAAAGCACGAACGAAGTTGTGTTCACATCAGCGTTTATAAATCTTTTTATAAATCAGCGAGAAGATAACACCGTGGATCCCGTCGTTTGGTATTTAACGTAGCTAACGCCGTATGATGCCCCGAGTGCTCTTAAATCCTACACTTCCCCCGTGGGGTAAGTCCGGTCGGCGTGTACAAAGCCGGTGATTCGACCCGGCACGACCATCCTCGCTGAAAAAGGACGCGCCCGGAATATTGCACCCTCTTCAGTCGCAAACAACGTCGTGTCTCTTCTGACCCGATCCCCTCCGCCTTGAGTGTCGCGGCCCGTCTTGCTGTCCCCCTGAAAGCAATAGCTGTACTAACGAAAGTGCCACCGCGATGACCGCCGTTAGCGAAACGACGCCGCAAGTGATTAGTGTCATGCGAGGGAGTAGGAGACACGTCTTCTCGTGATGCCTTAAACAATATATTTCGGGCTAACGGATAAAGTTACCTTCGACGGAGACTTCGCGGTGATAACCGCAAAACAAAAAGAATATCGTAGCCCATCATTGAAATGCAATAAAAATCGAAGCACTTAAACTGAAAAGTCAAAGAGAATAAAAGCATAGAAGAGTTGTATTGAACCAAGTTGTATTGAAAATTGCATAGAAATATTAAATATCTTTATAGAAAAATCGCGAGCGCGAACGCACATCGGCGAATTGGACGTGCGAGGCAGCGAAGGGCCCTCGAATAATTCTCAAAGTCCAAGAGCGCGGGCGTCAAAAGGAACTCGGTGGAAAGTCGGCACTCGAGTTGAATCGTTACAAGCTAAGGAGCTTGCAGCGTTTGAAAGAGTCCATCCGGTAGCGCCTGGGGTACACGCGGGTATTGCAGTTTTCGAGCGTCCGCTTCCGGTCGCGGGCCTATGAAGGGAACGTCGGCGCGGGGTCTCATTGTTAAAACGGGCGAGGCCCACATAGTCGGCGGCGCACGGATGCTGCGATGACGCAATTACCCACCGCGGGAAAATAATTAATAACAATTAATCTCTCGTGTATGGCAGCGGCCGGGCGCCACCGCCGCCGTTACCGTCCGCCCAGTAATTATGCCCGGATTATAAAGGTCGAGAGCCACCGCGCGCGAGCACTGAAGGGCTGTTCACTCGAACTGTTCACTTGGCATTTACACTTGCGAAACACCCCGCATCGCTCAAGGCCCCTACCTCGTTTCAACCCATCCTCCACACATCCCTTTTCTCTCGCTCTCATTCTTTCGTTCTTGTCATTTAACTCTTGCTGCTGCCACACTCGCATCAACCTCGCGCTGTTAGCCCACCTTTTGCACCGCGAGAACAATGAGGTGAACCACCCTCTCTGACCTCCGTTGCATTTGCCGTTGAGAACCTTCCGGTCTTCGAACAGGGAACATTTTTTGAAAATCGACTTCCTTCCTATGCATCTTTTTTCGCGATTATTTGAATATATTCTTATCGCGGTACATATTGATATATTTTGAAATCTGTTACTTAATTTTAATCTTTTTACGGTTACATAATTTCGCGCCTTTTGCAAATATTAGAAATTTAATATTATCGGTAATTATATGTATATGTACGTATATAATTACTGATATATTAAAGAACGATGTATATATGTATCGTGCTGCGAATTGCACGCATTCTTCAACACAATAACACGTGACGAATCATTATTCTTTTACGCGACGGAGGAATAATTTCCTAAATGTCGGCGGAATAATACAAGGGAATAATTTCCTGCAGCTTGGTAAAACGGGGTCGACATTGGGGGCGACAAATCCGGAATACAACGGGTACGGAGAACGATAAAGCGACGAAGACCGCGCCAAGTTTTAACAACTCTTCTCTTGAAATTATCATATGCTAATAAAAGCATAATTACGCATTATTATCACCGACGACATTCATGAGGGTCTACGTCGCTCGGAACGCGAATGACAACCCGAGCTGTGCTGTCGCGCGACTTCCGGTGCTACTTACGACGTTTCCGCCTGGCGCGTGCGCTTCTAATTAAAAAAAAAAGTCGTTACCCGACTCGCTCGAAATTAATTATCCGCAGAGGCAGTAAACATTATCGCGGAATGTATCGAGCCAATCGTAAACAGCGCTGACACACGTTTCGCGGTTACATTAATCCTTGCCAAATATGCCACCTCGCACTCTCATCTCCACACCCCTTTCGCCCTCTATATTCCCTCTATATTCCTTCTCGCTCTCCCACGGTTATCGTAACCCTTCTCGCGCACCGCTCTATATGCGCGCCGGATCTGGAGGACCGAGCACACATTTGCGGCTCGTAATGATTACTATACGCATGTAACTCGCGTCCGCCACCTTTAACCCCGTCGTCGACGCCGTCGTCGTCATCGCCGTCGTCGTCGTCATCGCCGTCGTCGTCGTCGTCGTCGTTGTTGTCGGATATTACCATTTGGATCCACGAGCGCGCGCGTTAATTTCACGTGACAAAAACACACGACGCGGATTCGCCGATGCTGAAAACACCGTTCCCTCGTTAAACGCTTTGGACGCATTTAGTAATTTTGGCTCATTGTAATTATGCTCTGCTTACCACTCTCATATTCAACCGCACTCGTGTACGCCGAGCAACTTAAAATCAAGTTGTATCAGACATTGTGTATATCTGCGTAGTATCTTTTACGAAACGTATCACACATATCGAAATTATTTCATTCATTGTTCCATTCGCATACAAAACTAAGTAGTTTCTTGAAAAATTCAATTTTGCAGAGATGTCGAGATGGAATTAATATTTCATACTTGCCGCGCAAATAAAGTTCTTTCTTCGCGTCCATTCACGTTTGTCGCGGATGGTGATGTATCGGACTCATTCCGATCGTTGTTCCGTAAATCTTCATGACGGGACGTCCTCGATAATAAAAGATGCCGGGCAATTCTTCCGGGCGCGCTAAGGGAGTTGCAAGTGACTTATTTATCCAGATAAATAATAGGAAATAAAAACGAGCGTTGCCTCGGGGCGGGATGAGGCAACGTAGAAGATCCGTGCTTCCGTAACAAATGCCCGGCACTCGATCTAAATTGGGTTACCTACGGATAGTAGTGCCCTTTCCCTCCCCTCCTTTCTCTTTCGGAGGGAGAGCTCAGCCTCTCTCTTCCTTGTCGTTTCTTCATTGGACCTTCCGACGACCATCTCTCCCGCGAAAGCTTGGATATCTTTCGTGAGAGATCCAAGTCAGGACAACGGCCATATTGCTGGCTTTCTTTTTTCTATGGGAGCGAAGCGAGACATCTCAGGGGGTGGTTGGATAGATTTTTCTTGGCGGACTTAATCTAATCCTCTGGTATAAAGCGACGATTGAGAAGGTTCGCTTCGTTCTCCCACTCCACCGGAATCCCGGTCGATACGTTTGTCATCCACGAACGGTGTTCGGTGACGATTCTGCAAATGATTAATGACATCTAAGAGCATTCTTCGCAATTTAGTTTTCTCTTCCTCCGCAGGATATTCGTCAAAGCACTTTTTTTACACGTAAAATCAATCTACGTTTTATCTGTAGTTTCGACGATGACTTGCTTTTATTTTGGAAATGAGCCAAAATAAATTAAGTTGACACGATCAAAAGTCGACACCGCAATATTCTTCGCCGAGCCATTTCTTTCGCCTCGATCGAAGGCTAGTTCGTGGAAAACAGAATCCTCGTTGCGGATCTCTCGTAAGAAAACTGCATTATAATTCCAGTCACCTGCCGGCTGCTAACGATCCTCGACTAGCGTCGGGGAGAAGAGACCGCTTCTTTCTCCGTCTCTCTTTCTACGTCGCTCTCGCTTCTCGCCGCCCACGTCCTCATTTCTCCCGACTTCTTAGCCAATACCCCACAATTAGCTTATCCTGTTAAACTCCGACCTCTCTTGCTTCGTTGAATTCGTTAAAATTAACCTTTCTGGCAGGCACCTGGTTCGACGTAAACCGCAACGGCGTCCCGGTCTAGTCCCGGCTTTAGCTCTCGTCGAGGAAAGAGTGCTAATGACGGTAGGACCGATTAAATACACTGAAATAAAGAGGACGATCCCAGAAAGAAGAGCTTTCTGCTTGAAAAATCGTTAGACACTATATTTGTCGGACTACGTAAAAAATATAACAATCAAAAAACTTCTGCTTTTACAAAGATCTTTGTAATACGTAATATTCGCACATATAATATTTACACATTTGTCTTGACTTTTTTTTAATCTTCTATTATAATTTGTTTTATTTTTATCTCGCAAGAGAACGCAAAAATTGCCTGCAATTTCCTTGACGTTAGATTTGACAAAAAGAAGGTCAACGTGGATTTTTTTTTCAACAAAGAATTGGAATGCGAGAGAGAACGCGTAAGTAGTGATCGAGGCAAATATAATTTTTCAACGAGTCATAATTCAAGGAGAGAAACGAAAATGTCGACTGGAACGTTTCTACAGACGTGCGAGTTACTCGCACGTCTTCACTTCACGTGTGTGTTGGTTCGCACATGTAAGTGTCGTCGCTTTCCACGGTGATCCGTGGCAATGGCTCACCAAATCCCTACAGAGCCACGTAGGTAGCGTTGGCCTCCCCCCTCGGTATACGAACCCATTATCAAAATGGGCTCGTTTCTTACTCGAGCTTGTCTTCATCCTCTTATTGGAATTTCTTTCATCCCCGCAGTTATTTTCGTTCGCTCGTTCGTTCATTCATTCGTTTCCGCTACCCCTAATGCCACGAATCACTGATAAATTGGATACGTTCATGCGAACCGTGACTTTTGTTAATGGCAAGTGATAATGGTTCTCTCATCTCTTCCAATATCCACCAAAATGTTTAAATGAAGATAACAATTAGCTATATGACATCTTTGTTTTCTCAAACGTTTTTAAGCCAAAAATATTACACCTACGAACTAGTTTCTTAATTTCAAAAAACGTTTTTTTATAAAGTGAATATTACAATTGTTGTAGATGTATACTAAAAATTGTAAATAATAATATTTTTATAATTATTTTACATATACGCTGCGCGAGGTTCATAATTAATAAGTCGGAGATGATTGTTTAATGCATAAAGCGATCGTAGGTATTGCTTGCGAAGTAATGAATTATTATCGTAACCATAAGACATCGGTCAGCTCCCTTTATAAGACATTCCAACCTTGTTCCGGGAATCCCACGGGAATCCCAGCTGCCCTTCGTCGTATAGTGGAGGACCCTCTCTCGACCTAGGTCGACATCGACAGACCCGGATGTCTCCGTGCCATCCTCTCTTACTCTTGCTACCTTTCTATATGTTTGCCGCTCGAAGGATAATACGATCAAAAACTCCCCTTGTGTATAAATTTCCTTGTATATATATGTGCGGCACGTTCGCGCGAGTGAAATCATCTGGTAACACGAGGCGCAAAAATGTGTGCCATTGTGTGCTGTTAAAATTATCGTTGTTATTGCGAAAGCAATTCAGTGAGCAAGAAAATGTCAATTTCTAGTATATGTTTGTGACAAAATAACTTGAATTAACGTATGATAGATTTTTTATTGCTTAGATAGAATCAATATATATTAGAACAAATTATTGAATAATAAAATACGCGTTTATTCAAAAATTGACAACGTACATATGTCGAGTCACACATTGTGAGTGTTCGTATATAAAAAAAAAAAAAAAAAAAAAAAAAAAAAAAATTTCCGAGAATGTGTCGTTTTAAAGTTACTTGTGTTTCAACAGAGAGAACGAAGAGGTGCCGCCAATTACACGGCATTTGAGGAGATATAGCCACTCGCTGGCCACTACACGACCAATCGAGGGTCGTTTCTACCACGAACTCCTGAATAGCCTTCGAACCGTAACCCTCGTGACCCCAACCCCATCGTTCCGGATGCAACAGGTGATATCCTTTCTCGATATCAGACCCATATGCCGTGTTGCAACGTATCTCCGATAACTTTCGCTGTAGAAGGATTAATCATTGCTTTGTGTGTATTCAATAGTTTTTCAGTGCATTTACTTCTTTGTGGATTTTAAAAATGGATAGAGACTCACACACCCTAAGTATTGCTCTGCCGTGTGATAATGTTCAATTTAAAAGAATTGTTTCAAAATATATTGCGTAAAATTTTATGTGAATTTTGTAAGATTGCTGATATTTTAACGTGAAATAACACGTGGATATCGTTTGGCATTTGGTCGGGATCGCTATGACGGCATTTCAAAGTAATATCGGTGCTTTGGCAGTGATTTATGCAACCGGCGACCGACGAGTCGTTTTTCGAAGTCTGTTTCCGATACCGAAAGTCATTAATATTTTAATGCGTCTGTCATTCGTTCAACAGCGAAGGAGGAGGAAAACGCGGGAGGTTGCTTCTAGCGAAATTGAGGTCTCAATAATTACGTCAGTTGCAGACGCGCCCTGCTTTTGATTCATAGCACAACAGAACTGCGAAACCGGTGGGGCGGTCTCTCTTTGGATAATCGGAATTCAATTAAACTATTAGCATCAGGCTTTCTCTGCCCTGGGAATGAGAGGGTGGAACAGCGTGTGCCGGTAAGGGATTTAATGCTTTGGAAGATCGAACTATACCGAGAAACACCGTTCAGAGAAATAACATTCTCTTTTGAATGAACGTAGCGCTGCTAATTGTATTGAATATTAAACGTTAATTTTTATTCGGACACAATCTCTCTCGGCAATTCAGCGTAGAAGAAAAGAACGGAATATTAATATTTTGTAACAAAACAATTTTTCACGTACCGCTGCAACCCTCGTTACGGCTGATCTGAGAATTGAGCGATAGCCACTCCCGATTTCTTCGATTCGTCAAATGACGGTCGTGAATTCAGGAGCTTCGAAGTAAAAGAAGCCGGGGGAATGAGAGATCGCTTAAGCACGATACGGGAAAGGAGGATATTTTTCCACGCGCGAGTGTATATGCGTGCGCGTTTATATACGTATCTCTCGGTGGATTTTCGTGGCGAGGCGAGGAAGTGAGGAGCGGAGTAAGGTTCAGGACAACTGAGAACATCAATATACGGGGCACGAAATTCCAGCGACGATGCAGATAAAGAGAGGAAAGGCAAGAAATCGCCGAGGGTGTATGTCAGCCAAGCACTATACATCATATGTAATGTCGGATCCGATTCTCATATTATACCCTTATATACGTGGATAGATAGATTTATGTCGCGTGTGACGAGAGAGCGGCGAAACGAACTCAGGCATTCAGCTCAGGCGTCCGTAACGCGCGATTGCAGAGAGACCGGGATAAAAATCGACACAGAGCTACACTCTCACATCTCTCTCTCTCTGTACGTTTTCGTTTTATCCGGTTGTATACGAGGCAAGAGTGTCTCTGGCGAAGAAATAACGACGGCTGATTTGAATTTTACGGCAGCTCTGAAATCGAGGGATGCCGAAGCGTAAAGAGAGAAAGAGAGAAAGAAAGAAAGAGAGAGAGAGAGAGAGAGAGAGATTATGCCCTTGTTTTCCGGCAACGCCGCTTATATCGCGTCTACTTCGGGTGCGAGAGAAACGCGTCTCGCGGAAAATCGACGGCTGCGTTAGGAAAAGATGAGGGAATGACGCAATTTAAATTATCCTGAATAATTCTCGTAATATCCGATCTTTATGGCTCGGAAAATGCGACCGTCTTTCCGTAGCCTATAACGACACGATTTCCGCCACCGGATAATGGCCTCCTTAATGTTCCTCCAATCTACCATTCGGCAAGAAATTTTACAAACGACGTTCGAATTTAGTGGCTCCGTGCTCTCTGGGATCTATAATATCACCTCTCGTCTCTTTCGCAAATAGCTTTAATTTTAATCGTCGTATCAATCAAAAATAACCAATTTAAATAAAATTGCTACATACTCTCTCTCTTTCTCTCTATTTGTGCCCATTTTATAGTAAAAACAATTTAACCGGAAAATCGACTTCTTCGAGTCAGTTGGCAAAAAAATGCAGAGCGTGTTTCATCATGTAGCATGCGATCGCTCAGAAGTATAATAAAAACGGCTTTGAGCAGAGACGATAGAACCGACGGGGAGGGAAAAGTCCGCCACGGGGAGTGGTTCACTATGGTCGAAGGTTATATATCTTTGATTAACGACCGCAACACCATTTATATATATCTGTGTATATATATATATATATATAAATACCGTAGAGACTACAGCACCGATCGAGCCCTCAGACGCACTCGGTAGCACCCCGCTAACAATAAGAAATATCGCGATGGGTAATTTATTATCGATGGCAAAAAGCATCAGTCGGCGCATCCGACGGAACGCGGGGCGTCGTTGCCACCACCACCGCCGCCGCCGCCGAACGAACGAACGAACGAACGAACGTACAGTTAGTTTGGCCAGCCACGGTGTTACGAATGGCTCCTATTTATTACGAATGTGACGATCTTGCGCCCGTCGTCGGTGTACTTCCGTTGCTAATCTCGCGTCCCGAGACTAAGAAAGACCGGCGTCGTCGATGAGCAATTGCCGATGATTTTCATAATCGACCGCCGTCGTTGTTCCGATATCGAGTTCTCGCGGCAATGTTTCTTTCATAATGGAACCGATCGGGAAGAACATTCGAGGGGAAACGACACGTTCCCTCCCGGATTCTAGTTAGCAATTTCTCTTGGTGATATTTTTGCGAAGGCGCATAAGCAAATTGCGAGTATGATAATGTTCCTTCGCAATCCGACGTAGTATTTCAACGACGTTTCTTCGACTGCTCGGTCATTTGTTTCCCCGGGGCTTTACTCCATTTCACGGCGACCTGACGAATGGGAATATTCGCTACCTCCTATGATTGCTTCTCAAGTGAGCGATTTTCACGCCGTGGCAAAATATTGAGGCAATATAAGCGTTGCGAAAAACACGAGAGTTATCCAGGAAAAGAAAATTTCTTCAATATTTTTATATTTATTACATGTTAAGAATTTGTTTTATGACATTGAAAAACATCGAGACTCTTGTTGCGCGAGGAACGATATATTGTTGTCAATTTTTATCTCAGAAACTCAAGAAGGGGCGGAGATAATAGTGAGATTAATTTAAAAAAAAAAAAAGAACCGCACGAGAGAGAAATCTGGTAGTACGCTTTGCACAATACGGTATCCAGAAAAGGCGCTCTTCCCGGGAGCGACGTGCTTAGTTGTACAGCTCGGAATTTCACAGAGACAGACTGGAAGGCTAGGGGAAACCCCTTATACGGTCGCGCATACGTATCGCCGAGAATTTATATTTTAAATCGACTCGCATTAGGAGCGCGCGTTTAGCCGCGGTAAGGCCGCATTCCCCCGTCAGGGAAAGACCGGGTGAAAGCACGTGCTACGTGGGCTTTCCACACGTCGTATCAAACGCGCGTAATAACGTAACAAATAACCACTTTACGTGGCGACTACCGCGGGGACATTCTTGCGCTGGCGGACATTATGTTTAACGTTTGACGTCGGTCTCTTTAACTCCGCGATGGCAGCCTCTTCTCCCCCTTCCTTTTTGTCGTCTTTCATTGTTCCAAGCCTCTGTTAAGACCGTATGCGAAAGGTGCGACAACTTCTGTCTTAGTCATCGGCGACATCCGGCAAAGACACGTGGGCACGTGAAGTTCTCTCGTAAAATCTCGTGAGACCGTTTGAAGCGGATAGAACGTGTTGCGATATATGTGAGCAAGAAAGATAGATGTGGACAAGGATTTTTTTAACTTTCGTTAATCAAGTTTTGGAAGTTTTTATCCGAAAAACTCAAATCACTGCGGTCGTAGATCACAAGATAGTTGCGTCTGATCTCAAAGTTCTGATTTTTAGACGCGTGTATATTGTATCTCGCGCTTTTAAAATAAATCCCGGAACACACGAAAATACTTCGGAAAGTTACCTGTTACATGCGAGCTGAAAATTAAACCGAGGGACGTCCGTGTTCAGGATGCGCACGTGTCCGCTCGTAAATGCGCGCGCGGAACTCACGAGATATTTTACAATTACTGCGAAATCCATTAAGGCGAACCGAAATAGCGGGGGCCGCGTGTATTGTACATATACGCGTAAGAGCGCGCAGACGGAAATTCACGAAACGACGAGAAGTTCTTGCGGAGTTATACGGTCTTCTCGTTGTCCTCGCGGTGAACTAAGTCACGTCGTGGACTAGTTGAGAAAACACGCCCCGTAGAACGTGCGCGATATTTATGTTCGCTCGTTCGCTTCGTCTAGATATTTGTCCGAGTATTATTTTGTGCAATCCAATAAGTTTTCGGCCAAAAAGTACAAAGTCATTGCTTTTAAAAATTCTTAAATAATTTACATAGAAGTATTATCTCAATGTATTAATAAAAAGTACAACATATTAATAAAAGTAAAAAAGATTTGATCAAATTCGAAATAAGATTATTTTCAAGTAAGTAACGCGCGCGCGTTAGATCAAAGTCGGCTACTGAAAAAAATATCGTAGAAGATACGTAATTTTTCTCTTCTTTATGTAAACACGAATCGAGACATCTCTTGCGCATCAGAAACGAGAGAGAGCTTAGCTTGATAATAAGATCCAGCCGCATAGTACGCGGAACATCGTGGTGCTGCGCGAGGGGGCCTAAGATACGACACCTCGCGCTGCGGTTTTAACTCCTGGTTATATCCCGCGGCTAGGAGATTGCTAGATTCAAGCAAGTTCGTATTCGTGTGCAAACACAACCGCGCGACGCGCTCATATATCGGCGGTCTCTTCCTGCTTCGAGCTCTTTCGCACGAAAAATGAATTTCTCTCTGCGTGTTGATAGAAACACCGACGTCGCGACGAGGATATTGCGTATCATAACAATGCGCGCGGTCTGGTGCGTAAAAACACGGTGTTCTCGACAAAACTGGAAGGCAAGGCAGGAATTGCGGGCCGAGTCCCGACGATGGCTCGGGAGGAGTCGCGCGAATAAAAGGGAAATGTATGGAAGGAAAGATCTAATTTGTTCCTGTCGGGTCCGCTTTCGGATGCGTAGGTGGTGGGTTCCCAGAAGGGGGTGTGTGTGCGGAGGAGGGGGTGAGGCGGAATTAATATTCATAAGCGTCCAGAGAGAGATCTCGAGGGCGGGGTCAACTTACATGTATCTTTCGCTACTGACCCGAGCCACCGGCGCGATAACGGTCGGGAATTAAAATACTGCCCGTAGATTTTAACCCTTCTTCGTCGTTCGAGGTATGCGCGCGCGGACGTGGTCGGTGTCCCGCAACCCTTGATGGTGGCGCGGTTGGCATTTCCACTCGGAGATCCTTAAAACTTCGGATGTAACGTCCGCGGCAATCTTCCGCGGGATCTACTTGCTATTGTTGTTTCGTGAAATGTAAATCTGGATTAAAGGGCCGCTGTTGTAAGAGGCGGAGAGGGAGGACAAAGTCCGTGGACCACGGAAATTCGTCCTCGAGAATTCGTAACGCGCGGATGAGCATGGCGAATACATTTTCTTTGCGTATACGTGCCCGAAATGCATCGTCGTTGCCGCAGAGAAACTAATCTGCCCTAATCTAAACAGTAACTTTTGGCCATCGTTAAATTTAAATTTCCGCGCGATCTTAACGTGTGGCGTAGAGAAATTAATAATTTCCGAGACGAACACGTCTCTCTCGGCGAGTTTATTTGAGCGAGTTTAATTTAACGAATGATCTTGCGAAATTGTATTGTCCGCGAGTTATTATTCCGGATCGATAAACGCGTCGAAGGAATTAATTAACGATAGAGCATGTGTCGCTCGCGTGAAGTTTACTCGTCGGATATATCATTAACCGTGGTGAGTCATTGAGCGCGAAGTGACACAGCAGCGCTAAGGAGCGCGTTGAAGACGGGGTTGGTTAGATGAGCCAGCGCTTCCTACAGTACACAATTAGTCCTCGGGTATTAATCCTGCTCCGCTGGCCGTTACCCGACAGGATATTATGCCTCTGGAAGCGGCGAACAATGCGGATTATATGGGGAAAAGCGCTTCGATAGCGTTTCTAATACGAAATCCACGTGGGCGAGCGATAGTGGTGATGGTGGTTCACCACCACCACCATCACCACCAACCACCACTACCACCAGCGTGGGGGGCGTACGCCGTAAACGTTAGCTCACGGACCGACTTAACTTGGCTGGCAATAATAAAATGATATAGGAGGCGAAATATGCATTTAAATTATCGCCCCGCGATAATAATTTGCATACCGCCGCGCGGCACCTCACCGCCACTTCGATGGGCTCCCGGTTCGCTTAGTTTAGCCCCGTTTAATTTAAATAATACTTCTCGGCGCGCGGGGGAAGCCGAGAGGCCGAGGCAAGATATACATAAAATCGCCATAACATTATAAATTATAACTGATACGGCTTATATCGCGAGAGCGAGAGCTCCGGCTTTCTCACCCTCTCTCCCTCTCCTTTTTCCTCTTCTCTTACGCTTCTTTTTTGTCGTCGTCGTCGTCGTGGAGATGCGCGTATTCAGACAATTACGGATATTTCAAAAGGGTACCTTCGCCTGATTAAGATGCGTCAAAAGAGGCCGCTCGATCTTCGAACCATTAATTTTGAATCGCCGGAGCGGAAGAAACCAGAAGGTAATCCTCGGGTAAAGGGGTGACGAATAATCTAAAGCAATTTGAGGTTCAAGCAATTGCTTGCATTTACTTTAAATGAGGACAATAGAAAATATTATTTAAAAATGCATCTCTCAACAAAATAAAATGCAATACTTCGAACGTGAAAGCTCTTTATCGCATGAAGAAGATCGTAAAAATAAAATATTAGCATCGATCATTCCGATGTTAGTCTAATAAGCGAATGGAAAAATTAATAATGCGCCGTCAGATCGAAGAAAACTCGAATTCTATGTTAATCAAATGGCGTCGGTCATCGCAGTGCGAGCAATATGAATTTCTCCCTTCGTCCTACCGACGATTCCACACTCGCAATTGCCGCTGCCAATTCCACTTCGCGCGCACGGACGAAACGTGCCACTGTGCCTCAAGACTTTACGTTATTATTTTATTAAGCCGTAATATAGAGAGATGACCGAGATGTTTGAACGCTCGCGCGGTATGACGATAGCCGCGTGTATACGGGGTGCCGTAGAAATTGCTTGCTTTTTCTCGAATAGCGGACGTAAACTTCAAATTGTAAAATCAAACGCGTGATTATTTCAGTTTCTGAAAATGCGTAGTTTTCTAATTTTGAATGTCTGATCAGGAGTAAAACTCTTATGTGTTTTTTAAAGCTTGTTTTAAATACATTTTAAGAAAAACAAATTTTATTTTAGCGTTATTTATTGGGACTTATAGAATATATTGACAATCGAGACGTGAATCGCGTCTCAATCGAAAAAACCGGCAACTTTCACGACACCCCGTATGCACACTTTGGTGGGTGGCCTCGTGAACGCCGCGATGCTTACCTCCATCGTCGTGCCAGGCCAGGCCACGCAATTCCGCAAAGTATGCAGATCTAAGAATTCAAATGGCCGCCCTATACCGCCCGTAAAATGGCGGACAATCGCGCTCGTAAAGCACTATATTAAAATTCTATATCGTCCCCCTGCGTAGCCGTCACTTTCCGCCCCCGGCCGTTGTCCTTCCACTCCGTTCGCTTTTCTCACACCTCGCGCGAGGACCCAACTGCCTGCGCCCACCTACCGATCCTTACATTGTACGAAGTTTGCGGTCCATTCACTGGACACGGACGTTCGCGTTTATGTGCACGCCGCGGTCATGCGTGCGGTCATTGGCGCCTCGTGGCCGAAGTATAAAATGACCAAGTGCGTCTTTACTTTCGGAAATGAGCCGGAGAAAGATACAGACACCGCGTAGCGGAATAAGATATAAAAACCTGTCCTGCAAGTTGTGTGTTGCATTTAGTAATAATTCCTTTGAATGATTATGACTTGTGTAAATAAGAAATACAAAACATTGTGCAAAAACATTGTTCAAGTAAATTGTTTTGAAAAACATTGGAAAAGTACGTGTATAGCGTAATTAAAAATGGAATTAGCGGGAAACGCGTTTCTCAGAAATTTGACGCTAGTTTAAAATCTTATTTTTATAATTATTTAATTCACTTTTTTTTACATACGCCAATTTGATTTATTTTTAAAAATATTGCCAAAATTATAAGCAAAACTTGACGTACAAATTCCCGTTGCAATCCACGGGATTACTTTGGAATGACTTCGTTGCACCGCGACTCATTCACCGGACATTCGCGTTTATGTTTGTGTCGTGGTTCATGCATGCGGACATTGGCGCCTCGGTTCTCGGATGCTTGGCTGGAGAGCGTACGTAAAGTATACGCGCATCTCTCACTTCAGGAAATATGGATATATCAACCTCCGAGAGGTGCTGGCGGATGACCGGACATCGTAGTAACGTCGAAAGGAATTTTATTTTGCTCTGCTAATGTATACGAGATGGAAGGAGTTCGCGGCTTTCTCATCATAGGAAGTGCATTGCATTTTGTGATAAAACAGTCAGCATGGGCAAAACATTCTATATAAGAGAGAGTGTAAAAGAAAAGTTTAGAATTTCTTCTACTATCTCGGAAATCTATTCGCAAACTTTACTTTGTTTTTTTTTTTTTTTTTTTTTTTTTTAAAAAAGTTAAAAACATGCGTAAAGTAACCGAGTGACAGGACGATATACACCAGTAGATAGTATCGAGTCGACAAATGCAAAAAGATAACATTTCGAAAGAGCGATCACGAAACGTAGAAAGGACGTGCTCAGTGATATCGGCGAATTCTTTTGTGAGGAAGAAACGGAAGCCGGCCGTAATGGCCATTACGTTCGCGCATATATCGCTGATTCACGCGTATCTCACGCGCGTGTACGCATGTACGGCGTACGCAATAAGTTAATCGCGTTAGCGGCTCGCTTGATTAAACGAGCGATCAGCCTGATGGTTGTCCGCTCTGGGTGCGGCGGACATTAATACAAAACTCGATTGTCATTCGTCGCAGTCCCCTGATTACGTCGATTCATTAACGGTGGCTGTTACGCCGACCGTGGCGGGGCGTTATTCCGGGGCCGTGGCCCCGAGAATCAACTGACCTTTATCAACGTCCCGTCGTAGGGCTTGAAATTATTCACACGCGATAGCAACGCTGTGAATAAATCTACGCGTTCAAATGTTCCACGATGGATTCGTCGTGGTTAACAAAAGGAAGCGATCTAATTTGTACTTAGAAAGAGATCTGCATAATGTAAAAGCGGAATAAAACATAGTCGTATTTCGAGCTGATCGATTTCGCGCTCGCTGAGGCTGACGCGACGAAGAAGATGAGACACGACCGGTTTCGACGTCGACGAATGACGTCTTCGCGCATTTAAAAAGTTTTCTCCCCGTTAAGACGTATTCCCCAGAGTCGTTGTCGGCAGAATCTAACGAGAGAGTGCCATGTTCCGCACTGTTGTTTCTCCCTCCTTCTCTTTCCTCTTCTGCCCTTTCCGCTCATCTCTCTCTCTCTCTCTCTCTCTCTTGTTCTCTTTCTTTCTTCCACTGTTAGAAACACATTTATTAACGGCAGCTCGGCTCATCCCGCCGCTAAGTACCGGTAAGAGAGTACCCTCCCTGTTGCTTTTCCTCTTAGCGAGAGCCTTCATTCACTTTGGTAGCTGTCTGCCGTCCCGTTCGGGGGCGGAGAAAAAAAAAGACGTCACATTGTCGACGCCTTATTAATCCGGAGGCGAGGGTGAGACGTTGGAGGCTGCGAGCGAGGATGCTCAAGGGGTAGGGTCCTTTGAAGAAATTAAAAGAACAGAAGATATAATGTGAACACATCTATTCTCTCTGGTACCTGTCGCGCGTCGTCTCCTCGCCGTCTCCTTTTCCGCCCTCCGCTCTTTCTTCCTCCATCTTGTACTTCTCCTTTCTTTCTTCTTTTCCTCCCGCGAGAGCGGGACCCATTAACATCGCCGTTGCGCGCGAACTCTTGCGCTAAGCACCAGTCAGATAGACATCTCGAGCCTTGTCACGGTTTCTTAAAATCCGACTTGTATATACCGGGGCTCCGCTTTCTTGACCCGTTTCTTTTTTTTTTTTAAACGTTTTTCTCCATCCCCGCCTAGTCTCCTTCATTTTTAATACGCCGTCAAACAGTGAAATATCGCGAGGAATTATTCGCCATTTTAGTGCTTTTATCCTGTCAGGATATATGTATGTCCTTACATATATGTATGTATTATTACCGTTCTGTAAGTTAGTAAAAGTATAACTTATCACCGTCGTTATCGTCATCGCAGGACACATCTATCTCTTAGTGTAAAATATATTATACACTCACACAGTTCTCCCATACATTTGTATCAATTCACGCTTCACATTCGGTAATAGGCGCATTTCTGCGGGCCCGAAGAGAGAAGTACGAGCATTTCGCGTGAAGAGCGGTCGTCATAATGTTAAGGCATCCTGCGTAAGGATGGCAAACGAGGATGTTAGCCGAATAATGCAAAGCAAACCCGAGCTGAGATATAGTCCGGCATTTGTTCATATTAAGGCGCCGTCATGGCTCGCAATGTTCGCGTGTCGAGGGGTGGTGTCCGACCTCCCCCTTCTATCCGCGACATTTCGGCCGCGTGCCTGCGTGTGTTTTGAAATTATATAGCGCGAGAACGCCCGACGCGTCGTTAGTCAACTCGCGCCGCATCTCGCTGTTAACTATGTGTATCTTGAGCACCCGTTACATCGCCATTTGTCAGGGTCCGCTTCGTCGTACGCGCGCAATTCCGCGCGTTAAGTCGCGCAGCCAACGCGATATTTCGGCCGACTGTGACAACTCGCGTTCTAGGATTTGTCACGGACCGATGTTTTCCGACAACAAACAAACAAATAAACGCTGCAACGCGTAAGGAAATACATCGCCGAAGATTGCGTCTTTCTAAACAGCAGTCAAGATTTCACACGAGCGCCTACTTAAACAAACGCTTAATTTCGCGACGAATAGGTACATATCTCTGAAAGGGATAACAGCTCAGCTGAGGAAAGCAGTAAAGAGACGTCCATTAAGAATCAATGATCGTCACAAGTGCGATCCGGAACTGTCCCCGCGGTTCTGGGGACATTCAATTCAAGCGGAATTCAGACTCGTTTGAACAGACTTTGATCATAAGTGACACGCGCGACTTTACGGTAAACCTAAGTTCCAAACTAATAAGGCAACATCGCGGTCGGGGGGAGGGGACGAAGGTTGGAAGCAGAAGGGTCTAAGTTTCATGGAGCTGCGAACCGGGTCACCGATTACGACGCTGATCGTCTACGAGAGACAACTAAATTGGATAAGTTGAAGGAGCGGAATCTTCTTCGTCTCGCCTTCGTGTTCTCTGTTAAACTCACCAAGATTCAGCTCAGATATATATATTTTTGACTTCCATCTATCTTACACAAATATTTGTTATCACAATTTATTTTTTACTTCTCTCTTTCTTGAAATATTTAATTATTTTGAATATGATTTCTTATAATAATATAAGATTTATTATTTCTTATAATAATACAGTAGTAGTTCTCAAAAAGATAGCGTAATATATTCTTACGTACGTATTCTGATATTTCGAGATCACAATGATAAAATCATATTCGTGCGGGATGTTTTTGCGAAAGAAATGCATTTCACACGGCGGACATTATGGAAAAAATATTATCGTTGATAGAGCGCCACATTTGTTTTCCAGTTCGAATTTTCGCGTTGAAAGAGAACGAAGTGCGCGTGCTAGGTGGTTGGCGTCGGGTGTAAATTTGCATTGAACGAAATGAGGCGCTATGGGGCATTCCAGTCCGAAGTTAATAGCTTCCCAACGATTAACTGTATCCCTCCACCCATCCACCACTCGTACCCTTCCCCTCTTTCTCATCCTCTCTGTCTCTTCTCCGTTCATCCGCCACTCCGTGTATTCGCTCATTCTCTCGCAACCCTCGCGCTCTTTCTCTCTCGTTCTCGATGTCTACACACACATACACGTACGCGTCCTTCTTGCTCCACGTCGCACGCGCCACGTTCTAGCTACCTATATCGTCCTTTCTAATAATGTATGTCCCAAAGGTCGCGAAATAACTGACTTCGTCGGTCGACGTACGGCGAACATCGCGATAAGTCGCCGTGCACTCGAGTTTTCAAATCGTAAATTAGTCGATGGAAATCACAATGATCGATATTCCTAAGAAATTGCTTGTCCATCTTTTTTATCACAATGATTGTAGATTTTTGTTTGCTTGGTAAATCGTCAATGGCACGTACGGGGGAGGGAAAAGCAGCTCCGCTGCAGCAGCCAATAGTTTCCAGGCGCGTGAAGGCGCCACGGGGGTTATGGGGCATAATTTAGTGGACAGTTTGATATACAAACAATCTTTAATGAAATTCTTGGTGTTCATTAATAACGCATTACAGCCTCGCGCGCCGGTGTGTCGGCATCGGTACCCGGGAATCCGGCGTTTGCCTCTCTGCCTCTCTCTCCCTTTCACTCTCTCCCTTCCTCCTCCCATTTTATACCCTTCCATTTTCCTGCTCATACTCTGATGCAGCCGCTTCCGTGTGTACCGTCGTCCAACACCCTTTATCGCCCCGGCTTTCAACCAACTCCTGCTCTTTTCAGCCGCCGGAGTGTCCTGAATGAACAGCGCGAATATGTTACACATTTAGTCGCAGTGACAGTTCGATTTTCTATCGATTATACTGGCACAAATTCATTTGTTTGAGAAATGATTAAGTAGTGATATCGTAATTACTATTATTTTTTTATTTTTGATGTAAGAATATAAAAGAATTCAATAAGATTCGTCAAGAATTCAACTCTTGACGAATAAAAAAGAACGAAAAAAATTCGTTGGCATGTATCGTTTTGTATAAAAAAATATTTATTAGAATATCATGAAGACATTCTTATATTTTTGTTTTCCCAACATATCTTCGCAACATGCCGCAACACGCGAGCTACTTCCATTTTCTACTCCGTCTGTCAGCTTTCGCGAGGTTACATCGAACGGGAGAGACACGATACCCGATACATCGAGACGAAAAAGTCTCTCCCCATCGAGGAAACCCGGGGAATAACCAGCCTCTGGGTAGGAAAAAAAAAAGTAATTGCCTCTTGATACACGCCGATACCCCACCTGCGGGGCTGCCGCCTCGTAATGATGTTCGCGTTGGCGAACTTAGTTCGAAATTAAATATCGGGGCAAGGAGGTGGAACAGCGGGAACGGGAAACGTCGAAGAGGAGGCATCGGGAGATTGCGCGACGGGGAATAAGAAAGAACGACGTTGTGCACCTGCCTTTTTCCCGGGGGCGGCACGATAAAAATCAAACTGGAAAACAAACGAGAAGCGGGATCGTATTATAAAGTTTTTTAATCGATAGACGATGCGCGTCTCGGAGAGACGCAGGGAAGAAGCGGGACGTGGGACGGGTAGATATCTCGCGGTGGAGACGGGAAGAAAAAAAAAGAGAAGAGAGGGAGAGAGGCTCCAAAGAGGAAACGGCGCGATCGGGCGAGGAATCCTGCGGCGTGCTTACTGGCTCGTGTAATAATGAATTTATATCTCGCGCGAGAACGCTTTCGGGAGTAGCGAGCGTACCACTTTTCTTTCTCGCTTCGCCTGCCCCTCTTCTTAGAATTTTAATTAATGAAGAGAGATCTTAGCACCGACGAAATCTTTCCTCGAAAAGGTCTATATTTCGCGAATGAGATTTAAGATTAAAGAATTCCCGAGAGAGTTTGATTTAATTCCTCGCTCGCGCATCTTATTTATGAGAATCTCATCTCTACATCTCTCGATATGTGAATATGTATTATAGGAACGACAAAAAGTATTGGTATTGACGTGGTAAATAAAATAAATTATTTTTAATTGTGTTGTTGCGCAGTCGCTTTTACCAACGGACCCGCCGATATTCGAAGTCACGAACGTGCTGATAAACGAGACTGCAACGCAGTTAGCGCTATGGGGCAACTTGGGCATCTCCCTCATGGAGCTGCCGAAACGATGGGGCAAGGATGTCGTTTACGAGGGTGGCAAGCAAGAAATTCTATGCACGTAAGTACACATGGATTTACTTTTGAAATCTATTAGTAAAAACTGTATATGAAGAGAATGTGATCACACACACATTCATAAAAGCATTTTTTAAACTCTTTAATATTCTTTACAAATAATCGTTACATTAGCGATGTCAGATCGATCAAATGTCAATGCGGATATAGTAATGCGCGATGTTACACATCGGTCGCTTCGCAATCCCGGAAAGAAGCGCGCGCCAAGAAAATTCGACTCGTAAAAACGGAGATAAGGTTAGCGGCGGATAATAAATCGCACTATCTGCCTTCCTCGCGCCATGTCTCCCGTAGGCGTCCTAATATCCTGTAATTAAGAGAGTGTTACGGTGACGCCCGGGAAAACCCCTTCGGCCTCCCTCTTATGGAATTAAGGTGGCTTTACTCGGTTAGTTTTCAAAAGTTCCGGGGGGCCAGGAAGCACCGCTGAATACTAACCGCCTCATCAACGACACATGCCACCCGAGACTACTGTCTCGCGTAACATTACTCGGTGGTGTGTGCCGTCGCCCGCTCCCGGCCGTAATCTTTCGAGCGATTAGAACGTCGCGCAATTACGAGCGCCGTTGGAGATTACGCTCGTTGCTGAATCGTCGTGCTGAGTCGATCATTCGTCCGAGTTTGTGCTTCCATTCATAAATATCTATCGATATTTTGTAATATTGTAATTATCTCAAATTGTAATCTTCTAATAGAATCTAAAAGAAAAGATACAAGAACAAAATTGTTGAAAACAATTTTAAAAACCGACGGAGTATTCTAACATAAAATTAAAACAAAATAAAATAAATGTTTAAGGTTTTTTTTTTTAAGAAAAGATCGTCGCGGTATGTTATAAAAGTTGACAAGGTAATCGAGTCAACTCGACAAAGGGTACGCGCGCGGGGCAACAGAAATCTCGACTCTGAATTAAGTAATTAATAGCAAAATACGATGACTCTTAATCCGCTCGCGGTATAAACGCGAAAAGGGTAAACGCTCGTTTTAAGTCGTTCTTCGCATTATAATTTCATAATAAGCTGAATTCAGAATAAATGCAGATACCTTTCCCGGCTTCCTGCTAATTCGTAATTCCGAACTTTTTCCGGAAGCGAACGAACCGCTTACTCTGAGAGGAAGAGAAAGAGAGAGAAAGAGAGAGAGAGAAGAGAGAAAGGGAGGAAACGAAGAGGACAAGAAAAAGAGGAAAGCAAAGCACAGAAAGGAACAAGCGACCACTGCTAAACAAACTGGCCAAATTAAGAGCGGCAGTTTGCGCGAAAGTTTTTTCGTCGTTTCACTTAGGCGATTTCAACCCGGCCTGTTCCGGGTTCGAGCGAATTTATTAAGAACGCACGTAGAGAGAGAGAGCGCATTTTGCGTGCGCGAAAAATCGTGCGGAACAGTTTCTAAGTGAGTCGCGGCCCCGTTAGACCGAATCTCGAGGATTTAATGTCTGCCACCCTCTCTCAACCGGTTTAAATAAGATTAAATGAAGTTTATGCGTTATTGCCGGTAGATCTTCCGGTCGTAGCTTTATGCTGCGATTATCGCATTCCGCGACTTCGAGCAACTGAAAACGCGATACATGACGCGATTCAAACGACGAATGTCTCTCCGGATTAAAAAAAAATGTTAGAAGTTGTCGGTTCAAAAACTTTGAGTATCTCTTGAATTTATCATAGACGAATATTTGACTATCCATTTCCGAGTCGCAGATTGCTTCAGCTCATCTAGATTCCAAAGTGTCGGAATAATTGGGATTAAAGATGCAAGACGGAACTTTCGATAGAGAGAACGGCCGTCGTGTCTTCGTCGCGCGTCCTGAAACCGAATAACAGATCCCGCAGCTTGCGAGCGGGGGAGGCGAGGAGGATGGGCTTCGGATTAAGCAAATGGCGGCAATAATAGTGATTATTCGGATTATGATATCAGAGCGCGAAGTGGGTTCGCTCGGACTTACCGGCAGCCACTAACTGCCGTGCCGCCAAATCCGGACTTCAAGACACCGGATTAAAACTATTACCACTTCGCGGCACCCCTTCGAGCTCTCTCTCTCTCTCTCCCTTACTCTTGCTTCATCTCGAGTCCTCTTCTCTGCTCACGCGTCTCTCTTACCTTTGCGAAGACTCTTCCTGTGCCCTCCTCGGCATGTTTTAAATGTCTCCGGGGATCAAGAATCTGGCAGGTTCGTTTGCACGAGAACCGGCAAGTAAAAGAGATGCACGAGACGATGCTAACAGCAGTTTTTATCTCTCTAGAATTAATGACAAATTTTCTTCGCTTCTCGTAATTACATGGATACGGCAAAGACAAGTAAAGATAGAAAATCTTAGAAATCGTAAATATGAAAGGAGGACGAACTCGTAAGAAAGTAAATAACAATAAATAAAGACAGTTTAGCCGCAGTTATACAGTTTAGCTGGTTCCCTCCGAAGTAAACGGCAATACTCGGCCGCGGATAATCGCTATAGGAAGTAAGTACAATTCCTAGCGCATAATGCGGCCACAGTGTGGATGTGAATCGTGCTACACACCGTCCCGGTATTAATTCGACAACGAATTGCGAAAGCGGCGCCATTCCGCGCGACGCCGGAAGATCGTCGCCTCTTGGTTGGCTCGCGCGGCTAATTATTGTTTTAAGGATTACCGTTATGTGTTTATTATGCGTCCTGGAGTATCTCTCTCGCCCTGTCCTCCCTCCTCCGTCATCCCTTACCTGCCTTAATATTCGGTAGATTTCAGCTACTCCCGCCTACGGTCGAGAGAAATCTACGCCGCATCTTTCCTCCCACTTCTAACTCCACTTTCTCTCCTCTCCTCTCTTCTCCGCTAAAAGTCAGCCTACGTTTATGAATAATTCTCACCTCTTATAGCTACCCTCTCGCCGCTCCGCGAACCTCCACCCAATCCACTCGCCAGTACCGCGCGAGCGAGCGTCTCTTCGAACCACCCTCGGAGTATTCGCCTCGTAAACCCCTAATGCCGGCTCTTCATCTACGAGTATCCAGATTCTGAGCTCCGCGAGTCGTCGCAACGCCCGCAGCAAGAAGCGGAAAGTAGATAATGGACATACGCATAATTACAGGCGCAAACATTCCCCACAATTAATAATCTTATTAAAAAGTTTTCGTAGCAAACAAATTTCTAACACGACTAATTATTTTTTTACTGTTTGTAATAAATTTACCTTACAAAGTGCTTAAAAGTTTTGTATGATTTAAAAAAAAAAAAAAAATGCATCATTTGTATTCGAACTATCTCGAAATTTATTGCCCCGATTATCTTTACGATGTATCGGCATTTAACAAAACCGATAACATTACGAGCGATATCGCTGCAAACACGATGAATTGAATTTATCTATATATATTTTAGATCGAACAAAAAAATGCAGGACCACACAGCGTTCGGAGTGAAAGAAATATTTGTCTGGGCGTGATGTGCACGTAATGTTTATGGCGGCGAAAGAGCGTGGATGTGTACACGCGGCCGACTATTTTATATCTTCCACACGACCACACATTCCTCAAAATTTATATTAAAAACCATCGTATCGCGAGTTACTGTTTGCACAATGTAACTGCCAGATTGCGGTTTTGCCACGCCCGAAAAAATATTCTGCTTTATATATTTGCAGACTTATATGTACGTGTAATGCGCGCATGGAGATTGAAGAAAAGTTGCGTAGCAAAATATGTTTGTCATCATTTTAAAATGATTCTCATAGTCAGTAGAAAATATGCAATTTTTGGCCAGACCCGATATGTGTCAGTTCTATCTTACGTGAATTAATATAAATATTTAAAACATTTATTTTTATATACGATATTGAAGCGACTTGGATTGATTGAAATTATTATATATTCAAGCTGTGTGCGAAAGAGCTGCTGTGAACTACTGTCGCGAATGACAATCATTTAAGTGCGAACATTTAAAAAAACAAAAAAAAACAAGATTTGTTTTGTACGCGCGTGTCCTGATATTCACTTGAAACCGCTTCGGGTCGAAAGACAAACAATAAAGAAGACAGATTTACGAGGCGCCATAAAGCTCGCGGGCTAATCTGTCACGCGTGCAAGCTCATTTATTCCCGAACGCGAAAATTTCGCGGGAGCGCTGCAGAAACGGTCAATCGGATGGCGTGGCGCTAGAGAGAGTTTCTCGAGCATATGTTGAACGTGCTACGGAATATTTCACCCACGGGCTGAATCTCACCCCCGTTGGCGTGAACGCGCGGGGATTGCTCTCCTATCTGGACCCGGCCGCCGTATTCGAAAGAGAAAGAGAATAAAAGGGGTACGAGAAAGAGAGGGTGTCACGCGCGTTTATTTAAAAAATGATTTAACCTAATGGTTTTACATATGTAATCCCGATATAAACCCGAGGCTAATCTCGGGCGACCACACGCGGTGTGCTGCGCGCACACATACGCGCATACACGCACATACACGTGCACAATCCCGAAAGCGAGTGCCCCACTTGGAATCTACCCCCGTTTTTCTACTTTTTTTCGATGAGCAAGCACTAACGAAAATCACCGGCAGAAACACGGTTGTTTTCGGTAGCGAGCGAGGGATCGCGGCAGAGGGTGACGAGGAGAAGGAGGCGAAAGAGGAGGGCGGGGGAGTTGTTTGCGGAGGCCGAGCATAGGGTCGCGCTGTACTCGCGCGCGGGATGATTTAGATGGTCCCTGATGATATCCGCGCCTTTTGAAAAATGTCGGCACGCCGAGAAAAAAGCGTATAAGCCGTTTTACGGTTTACGTGTGTCGCGCTTTATCAACCCGGTGCGGCCTGAAACTTTATTGCCGGCCGAACGATATTTCTCGTCGATTCAGCGTTAACGAAAGAGTTGAATTACGGGAGGTCACGCGGAATTAAAAAGCTCGCTGTCACCCCGTATAATCGGACAACGTTTGTACGTGATAGTGATATGAAAGTGTCTATTTATCGATCACGTTTGTCTTTACACACTTCGAAATGTTTTGTGCACGCATTTTTTCTCTTTCTCTTTTTTTTTTTTTTTTGCTTCCCACTCTGTTCAATTTATCACGACGCCAATCACATACGCACTTACTGCGGATCTCATCTACCAGCGTCGTCAGGTACCTTCGTCTAATCAAAGAATTCCTAGCGTCGCGCCGTACAAGAGAATTTAAATACGCGAGACGCCGTCGTCGTCGACGACGACGACGACGACGACGTCGTTGCGCGTAACGAAATAAAAGCCAACGGCGAAAGAGAGAGATACATCTGTCGGTTCTTTTAATTACAGCGGTACGTGTGCCGTGGTACCCGCGCGACAGTCGGGGGATGCCTGGACACTTCTCCTGTTCTCGCACTCCAGACTCGGTATCCTTTGTTTGCCGTTTTCTGTCGTAGCCGCGTCGCTCACCTAAACCGCGTCCGTCCCGTCCGTTTGTCGCAACTTGTTTCATGTGTAAAGACAACCGTTTGAACATGGTCGAAAAATCTTCAGAAAAAGAAATAAGATGCCGCTAATTTTATTTCTTTGCAGAAATCTCATCGTAACGGTAAAAAATTATTTGATACAAAAAAAAATTATAATTGCGGGTTAAAACGTCAGGTCGCGACTATATGCCTAATATAATTCACGTATGTATAAAAAATGGCATATTTAATGAATTAAAAATATTTTTTCTAATTACCTTCGTCAAATATACGATATGTATGCTGAGTATAGAGTGTTGTGCACCATCACGTGTGAAACACTCAACGAAGCTCAACGCCCTCGTCATCGGGACTAACACGGCGCGCTACCTACGAGGGCTAAGTGCCGGCGAAGATCGAGAACCGGAACGTGTCAGGATAGCAGCGCAACCGGGAAAAGCCGGGTTCACGGCGAGAGCCGATGGCAGGGCGATGGAGAGAGGCGCGCGAGGCAACGCGCGCCGCGGCGTCGAGAATTAACGGGCTTAGTTGCCGACGCAGGTGTCGTCGGGAAGGCGAAGGCAAGCGAGAGTCGGGATGAATTACGACGGGAGCGTCAGCCAGCGCCAGGAGAACGTCGGTCGTTATATTTTGCGCAACATCCCGATTTTATGGGCCGCCCCCGCGCCCTCGGACGAGCGGGGTGTCTTCCGTCTCCTTTCGGGAAGAGCACGCGAACTTCCGCCCCGTAAGCGCGGTTGTAGTCGGAGCGAGTACTGATGAGCGAAATGAGATGCGTTGGTGGAAAGCCAGTATTCAAGATCGCGGATTGATCGATTAATTGTAGCGCCGATTATTCGACGATAAAGCATCTTTATTATCGAAATTCCCGTTCCCATGTGTTAAACATTAGAAAATGAAAGAATAAATAAATATTATTCTAAAAATTCTGTAATATTAAATAAGTATTACTAAGTAAATGGTTTACTGATGTAATATACTTCAAGTGATATTACGCAATTCATTTTATAATACAAACTGTAATTAGGACCATCACGCGGTCGTCAATTTCTCGTCGAGATGTTTTGATAGCGCGAGGCTGTGTCCTTCGAGCTTGCTTCGCGCGCAGGTGGGTTAACGAGTAATGTCTAATCTATGCATCCGCTTATCATAATGGCTCTCGTTATATCGTGAGTATAGCTCCGGAAGCCCGCAATCCCCGCCGTCGACCACCCTTTTAGTCTTAGACTTCCCTTTCTTCGCGCTTCTGCGGGGATGTAATAAAAATATTCCAAGTAACTGAACGATATTACGCCGTTACGTGCTTGCCGGGCGAAATTAAGCGGTTGAACGTTGTCTCCGCTGGGGTTCGAAGTATATAATCGCTGTATAAAGAGAATGCACATTGTTTCGAAAGCCACGTGACAGCTCGTTACGTCGATGTTGGGTGATCTGTACTCAAAGTCTATCAAACGTTATAAGATTACTGATCAAAAATAATGTCAAATTAGTCTTCAAAAGTGTGTACGCAAGAACGATATGTATACATTTTAACGCTAGAGTTTATATTAATTTTCAAATGACTAATTTTATTTTATTTTATTTTTTTTTAATGTATGATATATAAATCACAATTTTACGAGTTTCACGACGAGTTAAGATTTCGTTTCGTCGTTATAATAACAAGTTTCTGGGAAACATGTGAGCTCGACGAGTCGGCCGAAGCGTTGGCGTTCTATTAAGCTAAAATCAGAGCTCGCAGAACGCGGCTCGCAGAGTCGCTCTAAATTATTATAACGCGAGGAGATCCGCGTACCTTCACGGACAATGAAAGGTACACCGTAACGTCGCGACGTTTGTTTTGTCGGCCTCGGCACGGCCGCCACCGCCGTCCGCTCGCTCGCGTTTCGCGCACAACGATGCTCTCGCCTACATTTCGTATATTTTATTATTACTCTCGCACTTTCCGCGGCTGGACACGGTAACGTTGGCAAGGGGGTTGACGGCGGTGGTTAGCCCGTGGCCGTTATTAATGTCCGCGGCATGCCAGAAAAAGCGAGCAAAAGGCCCGCGCGCGTACCTGGAGAGAAAAAGACAGCGGGCATCGGATATCACCGGCACACAACAGGGTGTCTCCGGGATATACACCCCCGCGACACCCCGTTAGTACATACGTCCCGCGCAGAACGGCGACACGGCCACCAGCGCGCACAAGCGCCAGGAGTTCTTAATAATTGATAAAAATGTACGCACGCACCGGTAAAGAGAGAGGAAGGGAGGTAACGAGAGAAAGAGAGAGAGAGAGAGAGAGAGAGAGAAAGAGAGAGAGAGGAAGGTAGGAACAGGACGAAAAAAAGGGCCAGACACAGTGGTGGTGGTTCTCGCCCCAGCGGCTCCAACCCTCGTGTCCATCTGACTCGCCGCGCCGTTTCGTTGACAAAGGCATACGCAACGATTTATTCGCACTTTTCATCGCGACCTCTCTCGGGAATTTTTCTTCGTTCTGTCACAATTTTGGAATTATCAGAATTTATGCCTATCCCTTCGCGCCCGTGGCCGGACGCGCCCGCGCGTGTATTCTGATAGGTATTAAGCTGTCTTGATTATCACCGCGATGGTGGAGAAGGGATGGCGAGGTGCTCACGGAGATGCTGCGTTCGATGGCGTTGAATATTCCTAAATAAAATGAATGGCAACAGGACTAACGCATTTAAGGGTGCTCGCAACCCCCGCTCTAGTCGATATTTGTCGACACCGGTATACTAAAAAAAAGAGCTTCGAAGAGAGCACATCATAAATATCTATATATTTCCGGTCGTTTAGATTAAATAAAATAGATCTATTGCTATTTAAAATCTGAATATTGTACACGTGCGTGAAAATAGTATAATATGGAGATGTGCGGAATTGAATTTATATTTACATGTTTCAAAATCATTTTTTGACAAAACAATTGACAAAAATAAGAGAAGTAATTTCTAATTTTCAATGTTCGCTCAATGTTTGGTAATTTGATCGTTATATCTGCTAAAAATTACTGTTTAAATGAAATTTTAAAACTAATTTTCTTGAAAAATATGTTGCAGCCTGATAAGCAACAAGGAAGAAGACAAAATTAAGTTTTTAAATCGGAACCGATAAAAAATGTGTAAAGTAAGGTCAAATTACCTGTCGCGACGTGGTCCAGGTAATACCATCGCGACTTACCGGAAATTTTTCGTCGAAAACAAAAGAATGAGAGGCCGTGCAGCGCCCGGATCTAATTAAGAAATTCTTACACGGCAGTGCCGCGCATTCTGCCACACCCTCTCTCTTTTTTCTCTCTCTCTCTCTCTCTTTCTCCTATCCGGAGCACGTCTAGAAAAATTAAAAATAATTTTCCTACGTAAACGTATTAACCTCGGTGGCGGTGGACGGGCTTTTTGCGCTGCGCTTTTCTCGCAATTTGTACAAAGAACGGCACGGACCTGACTTCAAAGTAGATCTTACACGGTGTCGTATCACTTTATTCCGGGAACTTCTCTCGCGTATTACTCGTTATTGCGTTTAAGTCACTGGCGCGACGTCGTCGTCTTCATTTAAGATTCCGAGACAAATTCCGTAATTCTTTTCATAAATGGGCGAATATATTAAATAATGGCGGCCACGTAAAAAACGCGGACGATTATGAACTTCCATACATTAGGACTACCTAAGCAGAGAGCGGTTTCTTTTGAAAACTACTTGGAAAGTCGCTTAGTCCTTTCCGAAACGGTTGGAGCAACAAAATCCGCAATAGAGCAACAAAAGAACTAAATTTCTGTTGCAAGTTTTATTCGATTAAAGTGACTGTGTGCCGGCTTAATTTACGTTAAATGCACAAGTACAAACTATTGTTATTTTTATGTGTGTGAAAGTAAATTTGGAGACGATTTAATTGTTACACCCTTCGGTCGGAAGTCACCGACAGACAAAAGATAACGCTGTTCCCCGTTTTACATCTTCCTCTTCTCCCTCTTTTCTTTCTTGGCAATAAATTCCGGGAAAAAACCTATCTGGATTTCCCGCTCGTTCTTCTCAACGCTTAGCCTAAAAATTCATTAGATTATAAAGCCATTAATGCTCATCCGCACGGTCGAACGCGTCTCTCCTTGCTTAGGCGCGAGTTTAGCTCGAATCGGTGTCTCTACGTTCACGAAGAGTTTTGTGTCCTTTACATTATTGTTTACTCGAGGAACTTTAATCAAACTTTATAATTTTATTTATATTATATTTATCTTTAATCAGATTTTTTTTTAATTGCAGAAATCATAACTTCGGCGATTTTGGAGCCATCACGGAAATTCGAAGAGTTCGATGGCATCCGGGTTCTACGAACGACTTCCATTTACTGGTTTTGACATCAGAGAATTCTTTCCGGTAATCGCTCGACTATTTTTAATAATTGTTATTTAAGCAAAACGTGTCCTATCGCAATTTATGATAACAATCATCATTTGTATTCGTCGAAATTATATCCATCGTCAGCTTTACTAAAGAAAGTAATAATATAATAATAAATAATAATTGCACTTACTAAAGAATGTAGTAATTGTGCCCGTTGTTACAATCAGAATATTTTGCTTTTCAGCGAAAAGAGCATTCTTTGATGGTTACGTTGTTATAATTACAGAAAAATGCAAAATTCTCTCGAAAGACGTATCTTAAACTGTCGCGTTCTTAACTCGCATTAGATAGAGCTTAAAAGTAAGAGAAATGTTTACAAACTAAACTTTAGCGAGTTTTGCGCGCCGAAGCGTCTTTAAAAATGTCGACGGACAGAGATCTTAAGCCGCTTAAGTTAACTTTTTACCGCAGTTTATACGAGTGCGAACTGGGCGGCACACCAAGACTCATAAAATCCTGGAAGGTAGGTCGCGCTCCATCAGGCTCGCCGAACTCGAAAATTCCGGACTTTGTATCCCTCGGCGAGATCGCGGTGGATTTCGATTTCGCCACTCCCACTCTGAAGAGGCCGGAGATGTTTGCTAACAAAAGCGGTAACGAGGTGAGTGCGTGTGAGAGCGCGCAGATTTCTTCACGTTTAATTAAATTGTCAAAGAAATTTCTTATGTCCTTTAATAAATTGCAGATAAAAGAGACGATCGGTTGGAGTCAGATCGAATGGCCGATCTTGGTTCTTCGTGGTAACGGCGAAGTACTTATCGTTCGTGGGAACGTTTTATTGGAAAAGTACGCAGACAAAGTATTGAGTTGACGCTAAAAAATATAAGTAGTATTACACGATATTATCTAATTTTTGGAATTAAATGATATGGACAATGTATAAAGTACTGATAATTTAGAATGGCAAAACTTTTGTGTGTATCTACATACAAGTAAATAGATATATAATATGTTATTTGGATGTATGGACTATGTAGCATATGTGTGTTTAACTGTTGTTGTAGCTACGAAAATCCAGTGGTATTGGGCTCGCTATCTATGTATCCGCCGACTGACGATAATTACGGAATAGATTCATGCTCCATCATGTGCCTGCAAACTATCCCGCCGATAGTGGTCATCGCCATGTGCACCGGAAAGATTTATCACGCGATACTGCTGCGCGAAATATTGGACGACGACAGTACTGATGACAGAAAGGTATGACGTATAATAAATATTGACAGCAACAGAACCCCCTCTATATATTTTAGATTTAGTGATATACGTGCACACTTCCAATGTTGAATTTGAAATAATTCCATTTAAAAATAAACCAGCTTGGATTTCTTTTGCTTTTCAGCAATAATTGTTTTAAACTAAGTAATTGATATTCTCTATGATTCTTCTTTTTTTTTTTTTATTTATTTTTCGTGTATCACGTTTTTTCTTCAGACTTGGTCGCAGTACGGCTCAACTTACAGTCTCCACACGCCAGACGACGCGCTTTACGTCTACGAATGTATCGAATTGGAATTAGGTCTCCTATTCACAGACGAAGATAAGAAATATAATTGTCCTATCCACCTTCATACTGATAAAAGCAATAAGTCGAGGTAATAAAATTACATATGCTAGCGAAATTATTTCAGATTGTTTGATTAATTGCAGTTGTGATTGATAATAGGTAGCTCAATCAGTATTCCGTGTTGGTTTTAATCAACTATTGAATGATTAACGATTCGGTAAATTATTTCTTACGGAACTTATTTGTATTTTAGATATTTTTGTTCTCACAATGCTGGGATTCACATGGTGAGTTTACCAATGGTTTCTCAACTAGAGGAATTTATAAATTTACCTGGTAAGTGTATAGTTTAAGTTAAAAACAAAGATATATAAAAAGAAAGTCTGAAAATTCTAAAATAAAATAAAAAAATTTCGTTATTTTTACTTCTTATATTTTTTTAAATATAAGAAATAATAATGTAATATTTTCTTTCTTATTTTGTTTTCAGGTGATAATCATTTGCCGTCCTTGTCAAATCAATCTATCTTGCAATATTTATTTTCTACGAGAACAAAGCACACGAACGTAGATGAGGCTACGCCAATACTCGGTTTTGGTCTCCTTCAAGAGCCCTGCGTTTTTGTTGCTTTGTTGCGTACAGGTGATGTCGTTGATCTCTCTGTTATAGATCTGTATTATCTGCCAAAAGCGGAGCAATTAGAACCTGCTAGTAATACTTTGAACAAGGTAAGCATCGTTAATATTTACAGTGACTGTTTTTGAATATTCTCTTTTTCACTTGCATTAAAAACTTGTGACCTTTTTTAAGATTAACATTGCGAAAATATAACGCTATCAATTTTGTTTAAGGTGAACAAAGAATCATTCGATGTGTATATAAAAAAATTACTTAGACGAGAAGTATCGCAGCCTTTTACCAAGATAGGAAGTCGTACTTCCTTGAGTGAATCCTTAGAAGTTAGTATAAATATACAAATGCAGAAAATTATATGTGACACCTATTTGAAATTATTCGTAATCTTTGCTACGCACACAAAAATATTTACAGTTATCAAAGAAATCTTGTACACAAGAAAAAATTTCTATTCAACAAAATAAAGAAAGCGCGTAGAAAAATAATTTAATAACAATCTAATGTTAATAACTTATGTTTTAGTTGTTATATCATGCCACAAACATTTTTCGCACTCAGCATTTCGTTCAGCATGATAAAGTTCGGGAAGAAATTAGCAAAAAGGTCCGTTCTTTGAAAGTTTCGAAGATACATTTGCTGAAGGAACTTGATACTTTAATGGAGACAAAAAAAGAATTGCGACAGACTGCTGAACTTTTAGCGGAGAAATATGAAGATATTAACGATAAACAGAAAGAATTTGCACGTAGAGCAGAGAAAGTTCTGAGATTAGTAAATTACAAAGAACCTTCAATGACTGCCGTTGAACGAGCAGAAGAAGAAGAAGTGAAAGAAATGGACATGAACATACGTAATATGCAGATTCGACTTGAACAATTGAAGAAAAAATGTGCTCAACAAACAGACATCATTGAATCTAATGGTACCAAGAAAGAAGTAGTTTTCACGCATAATCAAGAAGAAGCGATAAGATTGAATCTTAGTCAAATGTACGTATATTTATGTAATAACTTGAAAAACTTTGTATATGTTTTGTGTAAATTGATTCAAAACATTCTTTGCGTAACATCTTGTGTTGTTTCTATTGTGCACTACATAAATATTTTTTTTCTAGGTCAAGAAACATAAAAAACCTGATAGACCAAGTGGAACAAATTAAAGCAGAGATTAGTCTCACATATATCAGCAAATAATATAAATTTTTCTTTTAATTAGTATTTTTCTTTAATGTATTTACTGTGGCATAATACTTGTATATAATATACAATTTTTGCTAAATAATTTCTATAAGACAATAAGATAATTAAAAAATTTTCAAAATTCTTTCAAATTTTAATTCATGTAAAACCGAAAATTGTTTAATATATCTAAGAACATGTATATGTAATAAAAATATCTTTTATTAAAACTCTTAATTTTTAAAAGTTATATACAAAGTGTAGTACACGTTGATCAATTTATATAAGAGATTAGAAGATATTTGTATTAGATATACGTGCATGGTAAATATTATTGAAAAATACTACGTATTATGAAGACAGTTGTTTTGGATATAAAATGACGAAAAATACATTAGTGTCAAAGAATTAACTGATCATTCACTATCAACTTCGTCGATACCGTCAGGTGGAACTGGTGGTGGTTCATTTTCGTACATAGGTGCAATCTAGAATAGAATGACATTAGAAAATATTTTTATAGAAAGAAAACATATGCGTATAAAAAACTATGTAAAAGTAGCGCAATTTTACCGTGTTCACTGAACTTGGAATACATTTTACCGAGGGATCAACATTGCCAAATGCACTTGTTACTCCCGATCTTTCGATATGTTCCTCAGTTTGTTGATTGCCGTTATTTTTACTAACTGTAGGGTGTACATCCTTATGTATGTCAGATTTTGTAGACTCTTCATCGGAGTCTTCGTACAACACTTGTAAAGTGATGTGCTGAAGACATCATTTTTATTGGTTTTAATTTTTTTAAGTTTTTATAAAAGTATGTATTTTTACCTTTATTGTTTTTGCAATAGTTGACTTTACATAGTCCAAAGGAAATTCAGACTGTGATTGATTTGTAAATTTTTCTGATAGTGCATGGTATGTTCTGTTCATTATTTGTTTTATTTCTTTGTTTTTTTTTTCAATCTGTAAAAAATAAGCAAATAATTGTGGACAATTAAGAAATGGAAGTAGGAAAAGTTAGAGTAAAATACGCAATTGAAAAATCATTACGTCATTCCGTTTGAACGTTTCGTCTGCATGATCCTTGTTATACTTGCAAAGTCTATTTTGTAAATTAATATTTTCTTCTTTGTATTGATTCATTGTATTTAGAGCTACTTCTAAGGTTTCTTTGGTTTCCTTCAGTTCATTGTTTGTTTTGCTCAGATTTGTTTCTAATTCTTGGAGTTTTTTATTTAAATCCGCATTAGCTCGTAACAATGATTCTTTCTCTTCTGTAATAGAGAAATTAGTAATTACTAAAATTATATAAATTACATTTTTTATATATAAATATTTAAATTTTATATATAAATATTTTTTATATATAAATATTTAAATATGATTTCTAATTTTATTTCAGATTATCGATACCTTGTGATTTTTTTAAATCATTCTCCAAAATATTTATTCTGTTTTGTGATTGTCGAAGATTCTCATCCAGCGTATCTTTATCAGTACTCTTTGGTGATTCATTATCTCTTGCGTTTATTTGAGAGGCGTTAAAAGCTAAAAGCATTTTCAAAGAGGCATCCAAAGTTGCTTTATCATTTGCTATAGGAGTTGCTGCATTTTGAAACTCGAGAGCGTGAAACTACACACATAATAATTCTGTAATCAATGTATTATCAATGTATTACGTTTTTTATTCGCAAACATACCTTATCTAATAATTTTTGAATATTATCGGATATTTTAGACATCCCCATTCGTATTTCTGCATTTGTTATCCTAGTTTCTGACAGCAACATATTGAGAGGATCTAAAGCAGTTGGTATCGTACGATTTACAGTCTGTAAATTGTACAATTATGTTTTGTTTATGAATCTGTAATAGATAAAAAAAAATACTCGTACAGCTAAATAAGGCGACGTCCATATTTGTTGTGTTGATGAAGGCGCAGCAATCAATGACTGATAAGTATTAGGATCTATAGAAGGCATTTCAGTTCTCGTTTCTGTAATTTTCTGCACGACCTTCCTTTCTTCTGACAAGTCATGCGACAAATTCTTTTTTTGCAAACTTCCTTCCGATTGCTCAATCTAATGTATATAGAACATATAACATTTTAGCAAAATGGGAATCTTATTTTTTACAGGAAAATTTATAAAATATAACTAACCCTTTTATAACGTGGAGATTTATGAGGTATATCATCCTACAAAATATAGTATTGCTTTTCTTTTAGATCAGAACAATAACATGGATAATTAGTTTAACAAATTCATGGACATTAGTTTTAACAGTTTGAATATCAAAGAGTACCTCCGTATCTTCGGAGTCGGTAGTAGAGGGTAGAGGCATCTTTGGCAAAATAGACTGCCCCATTTTAGCCATTCTCGATATTATCGCAGCTCTTCCACTTGACATTTTAGATGTAGGTGGATTTTCTTCCGATGTTCGTACGTCAATTATCTCAATTATTAGCATAACATATCTCTCCTTAGGGAACCCAGGACCTAAACTAATCTATGTAAAACTATTTAGTGAAGAACGTTATTACATACAGATTATAGAAATTTCTTGAAATTACCTGTTTGCCAGGAGGTAAGAATAACACTCTTTTGAGACCCTTGTTACAATTTAAAAGTGTCCTTTCCCAATTGTTATCCAGTGATATTTCTACAGTCATTGTTTGCGACATTATAAGATTTGAATTATTTTTGAAGGGTTGCACTATTTCAGTTCCCACAAAATATTTTATATGTACATTATCTCCTTCTTTCACAATTACATCTTTACTGCCTGGTTGTAAATCTTGATAAATTACATTTTCTCCTTTGTCTCGTGTAACAAAATAGCGTGCCAGTCCTACTTCTATTGCAAACTCCACATAACTATCATTACTATCAAATAAAACTGACCAGTTGTTTTCAGTATTATTAACTGTATCATAATAACTGGCATAATTGTTTGCTTGTACAGTGTATACAAAGTCACTTGTTATTCTTACAACAGATACATACTTTTGTTTGGTTCTGTACAAAATTATTTCATATACTTTAGACATTATATTACCTGTCAGTGCTATACCAAGCTTTCCAACAGAAATATATTCACCATTTTTCCTAAAAAAATAGATTAACATAAAACAATATAAATGGAAATACAATAGGCACATCACTTAAAAGCATAGAAAAATTTGTATATTATTAGCAATATATATTATTATCGATTCTCAAAATGTTTACAGTTGAAAAGCATGTACAGCTTTAGCTATAAGAACTTCAGTTTTGGAAGCTGATGCAGTTTGTTGTTGCACACTATACTGAGTATTTTCCTTGGTGGAAGTTGTTTGCTTCGAGGAATGAGAATCTGTAAGTTTTTGTTGTAGCCCAAAAATTGCAGCCAAGTTAGATCTAAAAAAAATTATTTGTTACTTTCCAGTGCAACAGTTACTTTTATCACACAAAATTATATGAGAACACACACCCTCCCGAGGGTGCAAAATCAGGCTCATCATCATCTCGAAAGATTTTATCGAGATTTGGCAGCTGATTTTGCGAGCTCATGATTAAAGATGATTTTATTGCAGCGCTTTAATTGTGGGTAAAATAACACATCGTAATGACATTTCTAAACTTGCTACAAACTGTCTTTATTATTTCTATCGCGTGTCACAAATCCTGAATACATACATCACAAACCACACAAACACAACACATTAAGGGCCGTCTACAATG
>QVNW01001999.1:0-59030 GCA_014825475.1 Pseudomyrmex flavicornis
TTCTCAGGTTAAAATACAGCTTATGAACAGAGTTAGACTTGAACAAGAAAGTATTGCCACTAGCAAAATCATACCGAATATTAAACATAGTCAAGATTAATTCGCGGTCAGCTGAGGCCTAAACTTAATTGTTTTTAGTGGACGCGATTATTTTAGAAAAATTAATTGAGAAAAATGATTAAATTTACATACTTTTCTAGATCTCCATCACAAATAAGAAACACTGTTCCTAAAAACCAGTCAAAACCTTCAAATTTACTCGGTTTGTTGTATTGGATGAATATATAAGCGGAATGAATAAATTGTTTTAAATGTTTCTGGTTTTCATTATTATTCTTTAATATTTGTAATTGTTCGGCATATTTCAACGTGATATTAATTGCCTGCGTGTCTTCCGGCAGCCAATAATCCGCGTCATATGTTATATTTTCTTGCCACTCAAAATGCTCTACCCATTCTGCAGTTGGGACGGCTTTGTGCATTTGATTTAATAAATTTATCATTGTTGAATTCTGTAAAAAAAAAGTTTTTTCTATAGATGAGTTAATCAATGATTAACTGAGAATTGCATAAAGAATGATATATAAGTTACCGTCATCGGACCTCGCGACTCTTTATGAGTTGCCCTAACTTGCGACACCCAACTAATATCTAACAATCCCGGTCTCTCCTCTTGCAGCATGTTACTCAATTCTGAATCGCAGTCCGCGTTCAAGGGTTTTATTAACATGTCTGCGTATATTCTAGGAGGTGGAAATTCTGAAAACAGTTCACATTCTTCCAACGGTATTTCACGTTGATATCTTTTGAATGACAAATAATATGATTTCAATAAAATATTATGTCGCAAAAAACTGGAATTATCAATTATGTATTCCTTTGTTGTTTCCTGCTTATCGCTATCATTTTCTGTCATACTTTTCTCCGAGTCTCTTTCATCGTAGTCTTGTTCTTTGCGAGCGTCAATTAGAATCGTACTCACTTTCTGTATATCTAACAATGACTCCTAAAAACTTGATTTATTTTATAATTATAACTATTTTTCTCCTCCCACAACTTATAATAACGTACTACCTGAAAATTTAGTAAGTTTTCTAAGTAAGCGTAAATATCCAAGTTCCAGATCACTGTGTTCAATGATAAAAGACCTAAATGATGATAGCTTGAATCTTGGTTGATCGCAGCACGTAGTAATTCGGACAAATTGGAAGGATAGTCCTTTTCCTCATCATTATCCAATTCGGTTATCATAAATGCGGCGAAACCTGTTCAATCACTTACTTAGACAATGTACGAAGTAGCACAGCTGAGATTTGAAATTATTTACAATTAAAATTGAGAGAGAATAATGTAAGTATATGTAAAAATTCATCGACGTTTTCTCGATCCCATGGATCGTAAAAGTATTTAGAATCTTCCGCGTTTGCGCAAGTTTGCGACAGCAAAGTCGATAGAACGTGAGGCGCGAGATCTGCGAGCACGTTGTAACCCATATCAAAATAGCCGGCCGATGAGATAAAACTGACTATGTTGGGTGAGCTCCAGGTTACTCTCAGAGGAACGATTAGTCCGCGAATCAATTCCTCGAATACTAATTTTTCATTGACGAGAGCCTGCAGCCCGAGTGGTATCGATACCATTTTTAGTAAAATTTTTTTGACAGCTCTGTAAAATGGAGAAATTTGACAGATTAGAAATTCAGATTTGCGAAGTTAAAATTCGACGAGAACTTCGACTACCTATCTAATGGTTGTATTTTAGTCTCATTTTCAACGCCACATTTATTTAATTTTTTGTAGAATTTAGCGATGGCAGGATAGAATTGCATTTCTATCTGTTCTTGCGCAGCCTCGTAAACGTCGTACACGTCGAATAATTTTTCCACGAGGCTGAACGAATTACAAATATATTCTATATCCATTATGGAAAATGGTTGTTTCAACAAATTTGATGCGTATTGCATTATGATCGCGACTGGACATTTTAAAAATACACTTTCGGAATTCGTTGAATGCTCTTTACAACTTTTAATCAAAAATTCTACGCCGTCACTTGTGTTTACCATATGAGAAATTATGTTTAACGTATGGGACCAAATTTTCAAATTATTTTCAGATAAAGATGTCAAATGGCATAATGCAGTGTGATAGAATTCAGCATTATATAACGTTTCCGATATATTCAGTACAGTTTGCAGAGCATCGCAGGAAGTATTGTACACTCCACTCGGTGCGTCGGCTGCTATCTTATTCAAAGACTTTGTCAATTCAATGAGAAAATCAGTGACAATAAACGGTATCTTCAATGAACCTTCAACAAATAATGTTCGGCTACTCTCGTAACTGCAAAGCTGCGAGACAAAAACCACACAATGTAAATAAGTTGCGGTTTCTATTGTGTTTCCAGGAATACACAATTCGTTGCCTTCGTCCATAATGCAAGCGGTCAAGGCACAAGGTGTTGTTTCCAAACCGCTTTTAATACATTCAATGGCATTCTGAAGCAACGTCGGGGATTTAGCTAAAGCAGTAACAAAAGTTTTCCTAGTTGCGAGACTATGAAGCCACCTCTTGCTCCATTTAGCATGTGGCTCTAATACAGAGATTATATTCAGCATGTTTAAAGTTTTAGGTTGCAGTGTGTTACCGAAGCTGTGTGAACTAAGAAATGTTATAAATTGCTCTATAATTTCTTCCATAGTTTTTTCACTGTGTTTAGTGTTTTTCAACATTTCCTCGTGGTAACAAATTGTCAAATATAATATGCAGAAAAGTTTCTCGTGCAGGAAGAACTTAAAGTTAATTCCGGAAATCAACGTGGGTAGAGTCTCGCACATTTTTTGCGAATGATATTGCGCGTTGAACGCATTCAACAGATTACCGTAAACGCTGTGCAATTGCGGATAATTTAGTAATTTGGCGTGCACCCGCATGCTGGCCTCAAATATAGCTCTGCTGTCATCCGTGAGACCATTCAGTAGCATCTTTTCAAGCATGTCCCATTGAGGACTGTCATTTATGTTGGACACATCGATTTTTAATAAAATTTCGTAACCAGCGAGTCTAACGTGAACTGGCTTATCGCGGCTGATTTTGTCGATAATGTAATTGTATTCGTCTCCGTTCCTTTGCGGAGAAGCCCAATCGTCCGCCGTGATATCGCTAGTGAAAGACAATGATGACTGCGATTGTGACATCGCAGATGAGGGTTTTGTCATTACATATTGTTCGCTAATTACCTTCTTCGTAGAGTTCAATAAACTGACCATGTTTTCCGAGTGCGTAAGTTTGTGAGCGATATCGACGGGTCCCTGTTCTTTGTCTATGGCACTATGTATGGCTTTTCCGAACTCCTTCTTTAAACATTTTCTCAACCATTTGCAAAGATCCGACGATATATTATTTTCCATATTTATTTACGTGCAAGGTAATATTCAAGGTAAATAAACCTATACACAAGCAAATGAGACACACATGTCTAATGTCTGTAGGAAACAATGTTTTGACAATGATTGCCATGGCAACTAGTACAAGATATACTTTATACAATCTGAAAAGACATAATACATATCTGTAAAATAAGATATTTTTATAAGTATTTTTGGGGAAAAAATAATTTATCTATTAAATTTAATGCTTTATATATTTTTATAAGATAATAAGTTTTTTGTACAATTATGTGAGTCGTGTAATATTAATTGTATTTTATAAATTAATAAATCTGAATATTATGTACAGTATATATTATTTACATGGTTTTTAATTAGCACGCACAGGTACTATGATATTTGGAGACTTTGATCGTAACGCATTAATTCCGCCTTGGAGAGAGCAGACTCCTACGACACCGCATTTTACCAAAAAATCTGCAAACTATTAAGAAATATATTTAGAAGTAATGTTTCTATGATGAATTTTCTTTTCCATGTATCACTCACCAGCGTGTTATTTTGATCGTGCGGTCCAATAATGACAACAATGCTGCTTTTATTATCCACTAACGGTTTTGCCTGTGGTCCGAGTGTGTCAATGTGAGTTTGAGATAGTTGTACACTTGTGAACGGGATATTAATACTGCCAAGAATAGCACCTCTTTCAAATCTATTTTAAAACAAGATTATTATTAACAAAAAAGACAGATCATTATTGATAAAAAAGAAATAAAGTTTAATTAATAGAGATTTTAGTAATGCACGTGCAAAAAATACTTACTGTATATTACTACGTACGTCGACCGCTATGACCTTGCTTGGTGAGTTGTTGTAAAGACTTAAAAAATCGTCTATACTTATCCTTGGCATTTTTTCGGTCCCTACTTCAGGCTCAATCCTATTTATATCCTACAAATTAATCAAAATCTTATATTTATCAATCCTATATTTAAAAAAATCAAATATATTTGTTGTATGTGTGTATGTGTATACCTTTGCTGTATTGTATTGATATTTTCTATATGTGATACTAGCAGGTGTATTTTGATACATTGTCATGGAATCTTTAACGCACAATTCTATATCAATCTCAGGTAAATCAGAAAATAAGAGAATGCATTCGTTGAAACCTGACATTAATAACGAGTCTCGCAGCTGCTTCAAAATTGCCAATCCGACTAGAAGAGGAAACGACGAGTCTCCCAGCAATAATTTATCCCACAGATGCAATATCTTATGCAACGGAAATACATCTAAAATATATTATTTTTTATTAAACAGCAATATAGTATGCGATTACTAATGTAAAACTTACGTGAAAACATTGTTAAAAACCACGGTATGGCAAAGAGTTCTGGTACGAAGTTTATGGACTTCAGATGATTTGCCAATTGGGGATCGTGAAACGCAATAATTTGAGAAAACTTGCCCAGATATTCTTGTATCACTGCCGAGTTGTCTTTTAAGAAAAACTTGTGCAGATACTTCGGTATGAAGGTAGACAGACATGCGAACGCTCGAGCTAAAATAAAACGCCTAATGTGATTTAAAGAACACAATTATGCATAGCAAAAGAATCACACCTTCATTGTTAAAATTTAAGTAAAGGAAAGGCGCCGTCAATGAATCGAGCCCTTGCCAGTAAACGTAATGCGGATTATTTCTAACCCACGCCTTCAGTAATCTTTGCAGTCGTTCATGCCCGGCGCCGGATGACAGTAATTCGCTGTACTGATGACATCTCGGTATATCCACCTCTATCTGGTAAATTATTAGTGAGACGCATTTTATATGTCGAGTACTCTTTTACATGCAGCAGTCTTACCTGCCGATCAGTGTGAGTAGGTGTTTCCTTATCGATTCTATCATAACGTTCTTGTATATCGCCAGTAATACCAAGTAAAGCCGCCCATACAGCACCTCTAACTGGAGGCGGTATATCTTTGTGCGCCTCATCAATAATCGCTTCCTGAGTGAGCGGATACGCCTGTAAGAGTCTGTCGAATAAGACAAGCCTGTAAAATTGATATTCCGTGTCGCGCTCTCTTATAATTAATGGCAACTGGGACGCGGCATTTGTTAGATCTTCCTGTGCCTGAACTCGCATTCTGTAATATATCAGATTTGTAACAGTTTTATTTAAAAAAATAAAAAAGAATATAAAGATAAGATACTAACTGATTCGTCAGCCAAGGATAATTTGCTATAAATGGAATGTGAGCCAAACGCTGACGGAGAGTCTCCAGAGGAACTTTTACAACTCTTACATCAAGTAGACTAGCAGTATCTCTCTGGCCGAACATTTGACCTAATAATATTACTAAACTAAAAGAATTCAAGATAATTCATAATAAATATAATTCATAAAAAATATTTTTGTTTTTTGTTTAATTATTGTAAATACAAAAGTGATAGATAATTACTTTGGAATAGATAATATAGGCGGTCTCGATCTAATAAGACCCTGCTTTTTCAAATCTACAGTGATATCTCCACCAGCCAATTGCCATAAGTAATACAATTCATCCATTTTCCTAACAATCACATTTTTATAGAGATTTGCTTTCTTGTCCTGTGCATTTCTCTTTAAATATTCCGCAAATATTGATAATTTTAGTAATTGCTCTGGAGTTTTACGCTTAGCAGGATGAATGTGTAAGCATGAATCCACAAATTCCTTTAGTTCCTTTGGTAGTTTCTACATAATACATAAAGAAGTAACATTGTGACACAAAAAGATTATAATGTATGAGAAGCTAAAATCATACCTCATAAATGTTAAAACAATTGTTTTCTCTGGCAAGACGTTCAAATATGCTGGTATCACATAATATTAAGCTCAAAACTTTTCTGAGGCATTGGGACAATTTCACACTAGCCCAAATGGATTGTCCTAATAACTTTTCAGCTATAATCATTCCTATAGACCAGGAATCTACCTTAATTCCACTTAAACTAGGAGTAAGAAATACTTCTGGTGCTGTATATTTTGGAGTACTAAAACAGAATTCTTATTTGAATCAATCTTGTGTGTAAATAAAGATATGAAAGCATACTGATATAAAAGAATACTTGAAAATACCCAATTGGGAAAGATATATTTTTTCCTCCATCTGTCATATAATACAATCCATAATTATACAATTGAATGTCACCATTTTTCTTAATTAGAATATTATCTGGACTTAAGTGCCTATGTACTAGATTTAATTCATTCATATGTTTTAGTGCCAAGAGACATTGAAAGGATATCTTGATAATCTCTTCTGTATTCAGATCATGCTTGGTACTTAATGGATCTCCACTATATTCCGAAACAACTACTATTCTCTCTATAAAGAACAATTTACAATATAGTTTTAATTAAAATTTATAAAATTAAGTTAAATAAAAACTTAATTTTAAACAAATGTTGAAGCTTACCATGTTTGCTTCTAATTATGTCAAGATAAGGAGAAAGATGGGGATGATAAATAGTTTTTAAAAACTGTGATTTCCCATAAATGGTTATAGAATTTGGGGTGAGCGGTAGACCATTACTACCGCAAACCTCCATCGGATGACTTTGCGCAAAAAAAGTCATACCCCCGAAGCATCGCTCTTCGTTTTCCAAGAGTGCAGGACACATGATTTATATGATTGTGATGATGTCAACGTCTTCGAGAGATTATACGTGCCAATTCCGCTGCTCTAATTTCGATTTTCCGTCATTCATAATTATTGCGAGTTTACATATTTTCTATGACATGCTTTTATACAAAAAGATCCACCTACCTTGCTTATCATTTTACATGATCTTACAGCTGTCATTCAAGCATACACATGATACATTTAGAATTAGGTTAGGTTAAGTCAGGCAGAATATTAGGTTTGTTCTTTTTCCATACACTAGCTGCACTAGTTCACAGTCTATCTTTTTTTATCCATATTAGAAGGAAAAAGATAGACTGTGAAATATAGGCTGCGATATTCACTGCTAATATTGAAAATCTATAGCATGTGATGTGAAGTATAGATTTTTAGTACTGGCAGTAAATTGTGCAGTGAATATCGGAACTCCGAACATAGCCTGTACAATTTGTGTCGCTAGTAGCTAGTTGTGAACATGGTACAACATGGTAGTGAATAGCTCATTATACTACAAAATAATCTCGGATTGAACTTATTGATGACATTGAGATATATAAAGAAGCGTCAGTGTCGAGAATTCACGTTAGATAAACAAGTCAAGATTTAAAGCAAATATTGAAAGAATAGTGGAGTTTTGTTAGTGAATCTTGAGCATTTTTATTTGTCCTGTTTTCGATGAATTCAAATTAACGTTAGAGAGAGAGAGAGAGAGAGAGAGAGAGAGTACATATTGTCATAATTCTTAGCTTGTAACTCGCAAGTTTTTAGCGCTACCTATGTAGCATTATAATTTCTGCTCCACTTTAAACCAGTGTTTTTCTTTCTTTCTGTTTCTCTTTCTCGCATATTAAATATATTTCAATAATAATCTTTTTACTTGTATTCTTTTTATTATTAAATGTAATAACTTGAGATATATATACACACATACACATATACACGTTTATTAAATGTACCATGTGACTAATTAAATAGTAAGTTAATTAGCTATTTATTTAGCTTACATTTCTTTTTGTTACAGAATATTTCATTCTCAGTGTATTTTACTGAGATATTTATAATGTCTTCGGTTCAACGTGCATTTGCTCACAAGTTAAGCAAACAACATGCTGCTGATGTGAGGCGGCAAATTGCCACTTCTACTTCCTATTCGCGTGATTTGTCCAAAAGTGGTAGCAGCATATCAGGCTTTTCTTCTACAGTATATAAATTCTTCACAATATATATAGAAACTTTAAAAGAGACACATACAATTTCTTTGCAATTTTAGAATAAATTAACATTTAATTTTCTTGTACAGATGTCTTTATGTGAGATATTAGAACCACTTGATTATGAAGACTTTTTAACACAACATCAATCAGTATTGGATCGTGATCCTTTAAAACCAATATTGGATTTCCCACCAGGAGATGTTGAACTGAGAGTTATAAATAGAAAGATTCGCACAGAAGAGCCAGTAATTCCACATGAATCATTGTAAGCATAAATCAAGAGTATTAAATATAATTAATTATTATTTAAAGTAGTAATTTTTATTTTATGTTTATATTGTTGTCGGGCTTTCAGAGACATTGTGTCACCTTATGTGAAAAGATGTATTGAAAGCTTTACGTCAGACTGGGTTGTAATACACCGTAAATATAAAGGAAGAATCTCACCTATTGCTAGAGACAGATTGCTTCAAGATACTCCTAGACAAGATTTTGAAGTATTCAATGATTTAATGATGGATATAAGAAATTAATCTGTTTTAATAACTTTGTGGCAAATAATATTTCTAAAAAAAAAAAGAAATAATTTTTATTTATATTTCTATAATTAATCTTTATTCAAATTAGGTAGATCAAGAAGATGCAAATGGTTGTGGGTCACCAAGTGAAGATGACGATTTGTCCAATTGCGGTGATACTCCAAGAGGATCTTGGGCAAGTTTGGATTTGCGACATTCACAACATGATCCACTTCTGCCAAGTTTATTAGATCGCGTTTGTCTCGAAACGATCGATCAGATGAACGAGGAAAAGAGATTAGAAGATCGACAGGTAGAAGATCATAAGATGGCAAATATGCATATTTTAGTTTGACCAAATCTTCATTTCAGGAAGCTTTGTTCCCACTGTATGCTCCTCCGACTTCTCCGGATGACGAGTGGCAAGAAATTAGTATTGCTCCCGAACCTACCGAACCATTTGCTCATAAAATTCTTGTGAAATGTCTGCAGTTAAAGTTGGAACTGGAAGTGGAGCCTATATTCGCCATCCTCGCATTATATGATGCTAGAGAAAAAAAAAAAGTATATGATACATGTGTTATAGTTTTTTTATTATTAATTTCTTTTTATTAATTAACATTATAATTATTACGATTAAAAAAATGTATAATATTAATAAATGTTAAATTTTAGGTGTCGGAAAATTTTTATGTCGATATGAATTCTGAGGGATTGAAAAGAATGCTTGTAAATCACATAGCTTACAGCGACGCGAGTACTTTAGCCAGAAGTTGTGTTCTGAGCATCAGTAAACCTAGTCCTGATTTGTTTCTCGTTGTGCGACTGGAGAAAGTATTGCAAGGCGATATTTCGGAGTGTGCCGAACCATATTTGCGCGAAGATAAAAATAAGGATAAGGTAATAAGATACAACAATTACTTTAACTAGAATTTGCATGTTTTTTTTTATTATTATTTCTGGTTTGTAGGTTAAAGCTGCCGCAGCTGCTGCATGTGATCGTTTGGGTCGTTACAGAATGCCTTTTGCGTGGACTGCCATTCATCTGTCCGGCGTAATTGGAGGTGGTGGCGACACGGATAGTACTGGTAGCGCTGGATCCTTAGATAGGAAGTCGGGCAGTTTAGAACAGTGGCGAAAGAAAGTAGAACCACCGACGCGACGAGGATCGCTGGAAAGACGAAGCTCGGATAAAAGACGCAGTTGGTCCCCGGATGATTTTGCCAATTGTCTTGATAGTTTTAGGTTTGTATAATAATTCATAAATCTGTAAGGAAAATTATAGTGAACAATTTAAATAATATGTTATTCTCTCTCTCTCTCTCTCTTCTCTTCTCTTTTTTTTGCAGACCCATCACTTTAACTGTTTCAAGTTTTTTCAAGCAAGAAAGCGAACGACTTCGTGACGAAGATCTTTATAAACTTTTGGTCGAACTGCGAAGACCTGGTTCCAATTTAAAACGATTGAAATGTTTACCGGGTATATTGAAGTTGGATCTTAGTCCTAAACCTGAAGATCTGCCTAGGTGTCTCGATCCTGATCTCAGGAAATTAGTTCCTTATCCTGATGAAAAGAGTCGACCGGTCAAAGAAATACTTGAGTTTCCGAGCGAAATTGTTTCGCCGGATTTAACGTACCGTAATCTTCTATATCTTTATCCCAAAGTATGTGTGAAATAAAATTTCAAGATCAAATTTATTAATTTTACAATATCGAAATTACATTTTATCGTTTGTTATCATTTGTAGGAAGCAAATTTCAGTTCTAGAACAGGTTCGGCCCGTAATATTGCCGTGCGAATTCAGCTTATGGGAGGTGAACAAGAAGCTGATGCGCTCACAGCTATTTTTGGTAGATCGTCGTGTCCCGAAATGACACATGAATATTTTACTTCCGTATCGTATCACAATAAAAATCCAAACTTTTACGATGAAGTTAAGATGAGACTGCCTGCGGATTTAAGCGCTAAACATCACTTGTTATTTACTTTCTATCATATCAGTTGTCAGAAGAAAGTGGAACAACCAAACGTCGAAACGGCGGTTGCTTACACGGTAAATCAGTCATTAATAATTTTGAATTTGAACCTAGAGTAATGCGATTATGTGTGTAATTGTTACTTGTAGTGGCTCCCACTTTTAAGAGATGGTCATCTTCAATCAGGTGAATTCAGCTTGCCTGCTATGCTAGATCCGCCGCCTGCAAATTATTCTTATATTGCACCCGACGTTCTTCTACCAGGCACTCGATGGGTGGACGCTCATCGTGGAGTCTTCACTGTTATACTGGAGCCTGTTTCCAGCGTTCATCCTCAAGATAAATATATTGACAGGTAATATTGATACATATTACATATTACACATATTTTATTCTTTGTTAAACACATATTACCTTTTACTCTATCTTGCAAAAAAGTAAATGAAAAAAGAAGTACGTAATGTATGATCGGTATTCTTGTTTTATAGATTTTTATCATTATGCGGCTTTCTGGAAACTGGTCAAGTTCCACCTCGTATTGGTGAGGCGGGAATGGAATCTGAATTAAAATCAGCTCTTCTCGAACTAGCTCGCGCTTCGCATTCTGCCTTGGTGCGATCTCTTCCCCAGTTATTGGATCAATTACTGTGTCTTTTAGTGCGTCCACCGACCTTACCTTCTCAGTCACTAAATGTAGCCGCCACAATTTTCGAAGCTCTAGGACTTCTTGTACGAAATATCACTAATCTGCCGGATGGCCAGTTGGATGCGCATGGAAGACACGCACTTTTAGCAACCTATATTGCTTATCAATGTTCCCTGCCGAGCATGATTCACGGTGGAGGTGTTGTGCGAGCACAGAGCAATCCTGATCTGCCTTTGGAAGACTTGGAGATGGAAATCCATTCGCGTGGATTAGATAGAACCGCCTCAATGCGACAGGAATTTCCTTCGATCAACAGTCAGCCTACCAGAAGACTTTTGCACGAGGAACTTGCCTTACACTGGGTTGTATCTACCGGCCAAGCGCGCGAATTGGCGATAATTCATTCCTGGTTCTTTCTTGAGCTGATAGTACGCTCGATGGTCGTCACGTTGTCCGAGATGGGCTCCCTGGAAGCTCCACGAAAGCTGAGATTCTCACCGCAGTTCTGTGACGACGTCGCTACTCTTACTGCTGCCTTGACATCCGAAGTGATATCGCGTTGCGGGAAGGAAATTCGTGTAGCGTCTAACTTGATATCGAGTCTGGGCAATTTCCTGTCTGATTTGTTATCCGTGATGGACAGAGGATTTGTGCTGTCGCTTCTTCGCGCCGCTTGCTGCTCTTTGTCAGACGCGTCGATGCATATTCCTGATTCGGCTGCGTTATTTGCCTTGAAACTTGATCTTGTGAGAACGGTGTGCTTACATGAACATTATGTTGCATTGAATCTTCCCTTTGGCACGGGGTATACATCAGGATCTGCCCCGGCATCGCCCAGTCCATCGATCGGCAGCTCGGGCAGTCTGATCTCTACTCTTGTGCCCGGAGACAGAGCCAGATTCTCAGAGCTTAGCCAGGAATTCAGACAACAGCACTTTCTAGTTGGTATCGTTTTGTCTGATTTGGCAAACACCTTGGAGATACCAAATCCAATGCTGCAGAATAAAGCTATTGGAACCATTCGGCATCTTATGAGTTGTCACGACGCCGATTCGCGATATTCCGATCTCGCAGCGAAAGCCAGAGTTGCCGCATTGTATCTACCGTTGCTCAGTATTTTAATGGATGCCTTACCCCAGCTTTATCATTGGGACTCAAAAGACAAAAGCGTTTATTCGGACGAATCCGGATCAATCACACAATCGGTAGCTCTGGCCATTGCCGGCGGAGCGTCGGCAGACACGGCCGGCAATCAATGTCGTGTGTCCTTGAGCTCCGAAGCCACTCGACACTTGTTAATGTGTGTCTTATGGGTACTCAAGGGTTTGGAGCGAACTGCATTAGCGCAGTGGTGCTCTGAGCTCAGTGCGCGACGTATCCTAAGCTTACTGCAAGTGCTGAACATCGCCACAGCAGCTTTCGAATATAAAGGCAAGAAAGCGCTTAAAAGATTACCGCCTCAAGCCGCGGTAACGAGTGACATTAGGTCTCGACTGGAAGATGTAATTCTCGGTCAGGGAAGTGCCAGGAGCGAAATGATGCTTCGACGAAAAGAGAGAATAACCGGCGACAAATTAAGATGGCGCAAAGACCAAATGCCTTATAGGTAAATTAATTATTTTTTATTTAATTTTTTAATATTAAAAATATTGATTCTTTAAGATCTTGCGAACAACCGGAAGGAAGAGCTGTGGAACAAGACGCTCACATAGAAGGAGCCTTAGCGGCTGAAGCTTCTCTTGTCGTATTAGACACTTTAGAATCCGTAGTTCAAGCTGATGGCGGTGGAGGTATTAATTTTTTAAATATCTCGCAACCTTGAAAGTAAATGGATTACAACGTGTTTAAAATTAGGTGCAGTTGTCGGAGCAGTTTTAAAAGTGCTATTACGAGCACTGGCTAGAAATCAAAGTACATCAGTGCTTCAGCATATGTTCAATACACAGCGAGCTTTAGTCTTCAAGTATCATAGCGCATTGTTTGACGAAGAAAGCGAGCGTTGTGGAGATTTATGTTTAACTTTGCTTACACGATGTAGCTCGCCCTTAAGCGCTATTAGAAGTTACGCAGCTGCGAGTCTGTATTTACTAATGCGACAGAATTTCGAAATTGGAAATGTAAGTTATAAAATAATAATAAAAATAATAATAAATAACAATTATCATTGTTCAAAATAATTATATTTATATATATATATATATATATATACACAATAACTGTATATATATATTAGTAGGGAAGAATTACTTTTAATATATTTATTTTTTCAGAATTTTGCGCGCGTCAAAATGCAAGTCACAACCTCTTTATCCGCTCTCGTTGGAAGAGGAAGAGCTCCTAGTGAGGGAGCATTACGCAGAGCGTTGAAAACAGTATTGGTATACGCCGAAAGAGACACGGAACTTGCTGATACAAGTTTCCCTGAACAAGTAAAGGATCTATTATTTAATCTTCATATGATTCTTTCCGATACTGTTAAAATGAAAGAATTTCAAGAGGATCCTGAAATGCTGTTAGATCTAATGTACAGGTGAGTTTATTACGTTTTAACTGAAGATAATAATGATTTTATTTTTCTAAAAGTACATTGAGAATGTAGAAATGTAGATCTTATCAACTTACATTTCGCACAGAATCGCCAAAGGATATCAAGGATCTCCCGATCTTCGACTGACTTGGCTCGCAAACATGGCGCAGCAGCATATGGAAAGAAAAAATCATACAGAAGCTGCAATGTGCTTAGTACATAGTGCTGCTTTGGTAGCGGAATATCTTCATTTATTGGAACCCGGTGGTGGCGGTCGACCTGTAGGAGCTGTTGCTTTGAGCGCCGTAACACCGAATGCTCTAGAAGAAAGCGCTGTCGGCGACGACGTACTAGCAAGAAGGGAAGAAGGACTTTGTTTAGGTCCCGACTTTTCCGAGAGTGGATTGGCAGGATTATTGGAGCATGCGGCTAGCTCTTTTCATGCAGCTGGCATGTACGAAGCTATTCCTGACGTTTACAGAGTTTTGTTGCCTATAGCCGAAGTTGCGCACGATTACAAGAAGTTAGCTAACATTCATGGGTAAGAAAAAACTCGACATGTTTTGTAGTTGATAAAGCTCTACGAATGTATGTTATAAATGTATAAATTAAAATGTTGTTTTTTTTTTTTTTGAACGTTTAGTAAACTTCACGAAGCGTATACGCGCGTAGAACAGTTGGCTGGCAAACGCGTCTTCGGAACCTATTTCAGAGTTGGTTTCTACGGCGCCAGATTTGGCGATCTCGCTGGCGAAGAATTTGTTTACAAAGAACCGACATTAACAAAACTCCCGGAGATATTTTCGAGACTCGAAAACTTTTATGCCGAGCGATTCGGCGCAGATAATATTGTCATAATAAAAGATTCTAATCCTGTTGATCCCAGCAAACTGGAGCCGGACAAGGCTTATGTACAAATCACTTATGTAGAACCGTATTTTGAAGCACATGAGCTCAGACATAGACCTACAGTCTTCCATCGAAATTTTAATATAAGTGTGTATTCATAGAAATAAATTATTTTGTTATTGTCTTAGCACTTTCTGAATTATTAAGTTTTGAAACTTTGCTTCCAGAACGATTTGTTTACGCGACTCCTTTCACTCCTGGTGGCAAAGCTCATGGTGAGCTACGTGAACAGTGCAAAAGGAAGACAATATTAACTGTAGCAACGCATTTTCCATATCTGAAAACTAGAATTCGAGTTGTAGCTCGAAAGCAGATAGTTTTGAGTCCTATTGAAGTAGCGATTGAAGATATACAAAAGAAAACTGCTGAAGTAATACTTAATTCATACATTTTTTTAAATATTGTACTTTCTTGTACATAAAATTTAATATATTTGTATGTATATCTTAATTAGGTAGCTGCAGCAACTGCTCAAGAACCACCTGATGCAAAAATGCTACAGATGGTTCTTCAAGGTTGCATTGGCACGACTGTCAACCAAGGACCTGCCGAAGTAGCGGTCGTGTTTCTGTCTGGTTTACGCGAACAGAACGCACAACCCACTAGACTGCAGCACAAACTTCGTTTATGTTTCAAAGATTTCCAAAAGAAGTGTCTCGATGCTTTACGACGCAACAAGAATCTGATTGGTCCCGACCAACGGGACTATCAGCGGGAACTGGAAAGAAATTACCAAAGATTGACCGAACGACTGGCATCTCTCATCGCTTGGAGGTGAGAGTTTATATATAATTGTAAACTTTAAAAATATATCACAATATTTACATATATTTTGAAGTTATTTGTGCTAAATAATTAATATAATAAATTTTTATTATATTGCTACATAGCGGACCATCCATAATTAATCAGCAAGCTGCAACGGCAGCTTCTCCGCGTTGGTAGAGAAATACGCACACTGCCATAGAAGTTTACCAAAGATTATATTGTATTCAGTTATTAATCGTGTATAAGATTGTCATTTAACGTAATTATACTTCTAATCGTGGTAATTCTAATCGTGATGTAAGAACATTCGTACGTTAAATCCTTGTTTTATAGCAGTAATGAAATTATGATGTATGCACAGAATTATTTATATAGTAACTTTATAAATAATTAAGCTCTTTATATTAATATAATTAAACTCTTTCAAAGCAAAAAGATATATTATTTATTTTTTGAATTATATATATATATGTATGTATTATTATATATTTTCTTTGTTGTAAAATAAGAATAAAGAATAGTATTATATTATAAACAATTTAACATGTGTAATAATAAAGTTTTAATCTTAATGGTTTTAATCTTGATGTAAAGCAAGGGTTTAGCGTAAAGTCATTTATATAATTTTTATATGCTTGGGATATATTTAAATATTTTAATATATGATGTAACACATCTTTTTCTCTCAAGAGAGAGATACATCGACACATAAAACAAATTTAATTTGCAATCCAGGCATATACATATAATAAAATTTATATTTGGTTTTTAATTATTGATACATCAATGAGGATATTTGTGTATCGAGGAATGCTTTGCTGCAGTTTCATAAATTTTCCATCGATTTGCGCTCTTATTTATTAACTACATCAAAATGCAATATATAATGTTTAGATTTATATTTGCAGAGGTTTTAATGATGTGTTTATTTCTGCGTGAATATTTGGTTAATTAATTATTTAAGAGATTAATTTATTACTGTTTTCGATACAATTTCATTCATTTTTGTGCTTATTGATATTTATTTATTATTCTGATAACGTACACGTTTGTAACGTACACACACACACACACACACATATACATCTGCTATGTAATCATCTTGATATTTTATGAATTGAGTGTCAAGTACTTTTGACTACGAAAGAGACTAGATTAAAAAGTATTCTAGAATCTATTTATTACTTTATAGAATCTTAAATTATTGTAATAGAGTACTGCATATATGATGTACTCAGTTCGTAAAATAAAATTAAATAATACAAAGTGTATGTACCTTATATTAAACTAATTTAAGCTGAAAATGTTCTATGACTAATGTAAAACGATTTACATTCTGAAACTTGCACCAGACTGCACTTTTATATTGAAATTGAAATATAATATATATTTAATTTTTTTTTGTATGCATTTAACTTTGTGTCTTAAAAGACAAATAATAGAGCAAATAAATAACTGTTTTTTATTTAATCGATTAACTTTTCACATTATTCTATTTTTTTCAGAACATTTGTTTACTTATTCGCCATCTTTCTATCGTTCATTTTTTCAGAATTTTCATTCTATTATTTCAGAATTTTGTTTTATTTCTAAATGATTCGAGATATTGATTGTTAAAGTCACTTAATTTATGCAAGTTTTTCTTTTTTTTCAAGCATTTGAGAGACTCAATTTCTAAAAAAATTTATTTTATTTTCGAATAAGTCTTACGTCTTATGTCTAATTAAAATCTGAATCATCTTCGTATCTTCAATTTTTTTCTTGCCATTTTCAGTTCTCGGAATCTTTTTTCAGTTTTCAAGAGTGATATTACTGATTCCAAGATGATGTCGTTCAGCACACTTATTTAAATTTGAACAGAAACCATAACGATATAGATATAATAGTACGCGTGAGTATTTCGAGCCGATAGAAGGACAAAACTGAATGAAATGTAACGGAGGCGAGAGGCTTCCATATTGAAGGTCTCGGGTAAAAGGTTTACCTTTGAACTCGGGGATGAGACTTCTCGAAGGATTTTCTCGAGGAAAACTTTGATCGCGTTAAGAGATTTCCTTCGAGGTATCAGTGAGACCACGTCACGGAAAATTCTTCGGAAGTATTCTCTGGCAAGAACAGATCGAGGGGTAGAAGAAAAAAAAGAGAAAAGGAACGAAAGAGTCGATGGTGTAAGGCGAGACAAAAAATATTACTCGAAAATTCCCTCTCTCATTTTTCCGCAGCATCGAGTCCGATGGTTGGAAATTTCTTCCTGTTTATTTTGTCTACGGTTCATTTAACTCTCAAATGCACCAACGATTTTCTCTTTTCCTCTTATATCCTATTCCGTACTATTTCTCGCGCTCGCACTCCTGTTGCATTGTCTTCCATTGTCTTTGTTCATTCGATAACATGCATCTTTTTTTGCTGTATTTAATTATTATTATTGTTTTTAATCTTATTTTACTTTTTTCAAATTCAAATCTCACATTTTCTTATAAATGTTTCCAAAATATTTGAATCAATCACGTAGTGGCGCGCTCGCATCACGCCATGTTAGTTTTGCGCCAGATGAGTAGTGTGTTGAAATCGAAATCGCTCCGTGTTTTTCGCATTTTTTTATCGGACAAAAATACATCGCGTGCAAAAATGTGTTGGGAGCACCGCGGAAACTGTAGGACGATCATTGTAACAGATTAATCGTCGCGCACGATCAAAATTTGCTGCGTTTTCCGACATTCATATTCACGTTGGTGAGAGCTGTACCGCTTCAATTTCGATTGAAATTGAAGCGGTACAGTTCGGATGGGAAATTTGGGTGCTGGTATTTTCACTCAGCGGACCATATTCGCATGGTACAGTCTAATAAGTAAATTTATATTATACCTGCTGATGATTAATGGCTTGTTTATTCATGATTATCCGGTTATTATTCTTGCATTATACAATTGCGCTTTTCTGGAATACTTGATGATTAATGAACAAAATCAAGAAACAAAGGATGTCTCTTTTGTAACTTAATTCATAATAAGTGACAAATTTTGTTCAAAATTGTGAGAGCTGTGTAAATGTGTCTTCAATATTTCAGTATCTCAAAATTGTACATAAATTTGTCTTACAAAATTTATTGAACGCATCATTTAATATTTAGAAATTAATTTTTATTTTTACTATAATATTCTACAATTAATATTATACTATAATATTCTACACTAATATCATGATATATTATTAAATAAAAGAATATCAACTTCTTTGTTGAAATTTAAGCTAACAATTGATTTACAGAATACATATATCATAGAAATCCACTAAATTTGAAAATATCACACTTTTGAAAACAAGCGTCTTTACTTCATTTATGCTTAAGAATAATAATATACATGGTAATATAATCTGTTCTACAAGAAAATATATTTTTTAATTCAAGACAGTTGATTGCAGTGTCATTCGCTATTGATGACGTTAAAAAACTTAACTTTAAAGCGTGTGCACAGTATATGCTTTGTTGTCATTTTAAACGTTATTTTTTTGTTAGAGTGAAACTTTTTCATACTAATTGTAAGTGCAAAGTATTTCAAGCGGTATTGCGCGAAGCAGTGTTTTTAATTTTCATGCAAAAGACCAAAATTATCGAAGACTACGACTTCAATCATTGCAAGTGAAGAGAGCTAAAAATACTACAATGATTCCCAGATGCAAATCTTATTAAGTATGTGTCCTACAAACTACAAACTAAAAGGGAAATCTATTTTTATTTTTAAGCGCACATCTGTCAATTAGATTTAAAAGTTTATGGTGCTATCATGTAAATATGCTGAAACACAAGTCAAAAGCATACCAAGAAAATGTCAAGCAATAATTAACATAAAAGCGATTTACTAGATAATGGTGCGATATCTTTGTGAGTCTACTTTGATTGTACTATCATTCTATTTTTCCAAGTTGTATATTCTCGACATGTCGTGTACTTTCTTGTGAAAGTGTATATTGTATCATATCTTAAAACGTGTGCTTTATTTTGTACTATCTTCTGCACGTGTGCTACATATTATAATTAATAGTATCAAGAAAAACTCGACTAGAATAGGGCACCCCGTAATTATCTTAGCTATTTCATTTAGACGCTCGCATTAAAATTTTGTCGCAATTATATAGTTCCCGATGCGCAATTTTACATCTCTCACAGTCTCTAGACATTTCCGTTTCAATAGATTCACTGCTAAATAGAAAGGATATTATCGAAATCGTTTAAAAGAGAAACGTATAGCTACGTGTTTTGTAAAATAACGATCTTTTGTCTCGTAATAATGAATATTTAACGTTTTATGAATTATACGCCTGTAGGAATCAAGCCGGAAATTATATCGTAACATACACGTAACGGATATATTGCACTCGGGCTGCGAATTGATACCGATTCTGTTTGATTATGCACTGGGAAGTGCGCGAAATTAGCAAACTTCCCTTCGTCGCTATACCGACGTATGCCCACGCGACTCCAGTTTGCTCTCGAATGCGTTAATTACTTTTTTCACAACGCAACTAGCGGAGTAATTTTCTTTGTCGTTGTCTTGAATGACGCGATGACAGAGGGAATTTCTCAAACAACACTCCACGCTCGTTTGCGACTTGCGACTCGCTTGCAAGACATTTTTTTCTCACTCGCGAATTCTTTATAAAAGGCGCGCTGCCTCGTGCTAGCTTGTAAATCGCGCGCGTGAGAAAAGATCGCGAAGAGCTTTTTCGCAGCAACTTAAACGAATTTTACTCTCTCGCCGTATGCAACGCGTATGCGTTTTGCTGCCTCTTCTACTTGTCCTTCTTTCTTTCTTTCCTCTTTCCCTGTCTTTCTTTCTTTCCTTCCGCAACGAAATTTCTAAGTACGTATAATCCAAGATCATGATATTAAACGCGCAAGAGCGGAACTGCAGTTTCGTATTACGGATTCCTAGAAGTCGTAACGATGTTTGATAATCTCGACACTTCAAGCTTCATTTACGTCAGTAATTTTCGCGTATCTACTGAGAATTCAGACATTTTAGGATTCTCGAAAGATTTCATTAGATATATATAAATATATATATAAAAAAAAAATACATATTCTTTGATATACAAATTATTTTTTTCTTTCTCTTTTTATATGAAATTTAATCAGCTTGCCCAAAATAAGTATGTATAAAGATACGGAATACATACAAAAAAGTTTTTTTATTTTGTGCGTCTGCAACGACTTTTTGTCGAAGATTTCGCGACGCAAATTTCGTTTATAAGAAGCGCGTAAGAATAGGTCAGGAAACAGCCTAAACAGTTATCGCTCGGCATTGATGCATCGCGCTAAATTGAAACTCGATCTCATGTATGTATACATTCATTGATATCTTGCTTTACAGAAACATTATAGCAATTTGAAACAACAAAAAACTAAGACTTCTCTGAAAAACTGCACTGAAAAACTAAGACTTTTTTGCACTTTCAAAGATCAGATCTATCATTTTTTATGCGTAAAATAAAATTTTTACGCATTTTTATGCAAAAAATAAAAATGTATTATATATGTTATGTTATATCAAAAACTTTTTTATAATATTAAAATCAAATATTACATTGTTATATTTACATTAAATATAAAAACGTTTGAATAAAATTTACAAAATACTATAATTTTGATGCTAAAGTGAATTATACTTAGGTATTACGTTGAAATTATTTTATATAGATATCGGTCACACATAGATTATTCAAGAAGCAATTTTGAAATTTTGTCTGAATAAGTTTTTTTTAGTGTATTTCTGCTAATCTATTGTCCTTAAATACTTTTATTTGAGTTCATTACTGAGAAAATTCTAAGACACAATGAATATTTTTATACGCGTCAAGAGAGCTTTTTGTTATAAAGAACTTTATTGGCGAAATGTTTTCGTAAGATTTATACACGCACGGTATTTTAAATCGTATGCACTTGTATCAAAGCCGTGCGTTTTTTTCTTTATTGACATTTCACGTAAAAAAATGAACGTTGAACTTTCTACGTTCACAGAAAGTGCAACGAGAAGGAAAGAAAGTAGCAAAAAATGTACGATGTCGGTTATAAAAGACAATACGCGTCCTGCAAGAACGCACTAAACTGAAAACAGCAATAAATAGGATATGTCGTGAATACGGGTCATATGTTTTAGTGGGAATTGTATACGAGACATTACAAGAGAACAACTTGTGGTAAACGCGTAAACTTTATGAAACCATCCAAATGTGCGCGGTAAAGCAAACAACTTGTTTAACATTTATCGTTACAACTTTTGATCGACTTGTTCAGCAATTTTTTCATATCATCATAGGATCATATTTTTCATACTCCATATCATAGGAGTTTTTTCTCTTTAATAATTTTCAGTCGATAAAATTATGTTACAGGCAACATAAATGATCATCTTACATTTGATAACGCATCAGAAAGATTTGAATAATCTCCCCCCCCTCTCTCTCTCTCTCTTTCTTTTTTCTCTCTCAAAGTTTGACGCGCGAAGGAATAATGAATGCAATCCTTCAAACGATGTAGACGTAGAGAATGCTAGAACCGATAATTGATTTTCGATGGACTATTATTCTTGGTATTTTCAGAAGTGCGGTCGTTCGAGCGATACCTAAATGGTTTCCGATGGAGCGCTTGTTACTTCATTTGCAACGTATGAGTACTATTCACAATTTTTGCAACTATGAAACGATGAATAAAGAGAGCGTAACGTGAGAAAGAGAACGATTATAAGGAAATTGTTACGTGCTCGTCAAATTCACACTCGTGACGCACTTATAGCACTTGTTCATCTAAATTATAATTTTAGAAAATATCATATATTGTGCTACAGATATTACATTTATGGTATTACAGATATTACTTTATAATATTACTTTATAAATAAAACTGCTCATGTATTAGTACTGTATAATATTATTCGTAAGAATCAAAACAAATATAATTTATTCGTATTTTTTTAATGCAAATCATTATTTCTCTTACATAGATGTTCGTTTTTTGAATAAACCTCAGCATGTTTTTTAAAAATCAGTTTGCATATATTGCATAGATAATGACTTAAAACTACTGCAATCACACGACAGACCACACCTCTTGTCATTGTGTAATCATTGTCTTCGCGTGCGTTTAAATATTTGTTATCAAGCGTTTCTCTTCTATGTGTTTTACACGTATTCGCGATAGCTACGTACATATAAGGAGTACATGCATTTTGACAATACACATTGCGGCTAACACCGATTCTTTATTTTCAATCGTCTGTTTAACTTGCACTAAACAAATTGCATTTATATGTTCGAGAAAATGTTGCTTATTTTTTCCCTTATAGTTTTGCGGCGACAATCAACATGAAGAATAGTGGACGAATATTGCTACATAACGTTCTCCGTCGATTTGACCGCAACTTTATAACGATTAAGTCGGTACTCTGTCGGATTTGTTCTCGCGTAGCTATGATTATTTTATCGATAATTCGGAAACTTGACTAGACAACGACAAAGTTCATCTAATGATGAAATTGAGAAATTATATGGAAACACGCGATGAGTAACTCGATTTTGGACATCTGTTGTACAGGACGCTTCGTTAATTCTGTCGACAATACATCGACTTTCTGGGTATTTACGTTCGGCTTTATCTTCGAGGTTGCTTTAGCATCTATACGAGCAGACAGTCACCACAGAGGTTCTCTTGCATGCTGTATATTGCTGTGTCTGTGCAAAGGAGAAACGTCGAATCGTCACGTCTTGAAAGCACCACCCGCTGCTGCTTTTGGGAATTTAATCATACAGTTCGAGTAACGTCTCGCGAAATTCTCAATTTGCTCGTTGGCAAGTTGCGAAACGCATGAATACTACATTTAACTTCTCTAATATACGGGAGTTCTTATGAACGAACAGAAAAATCTCAATAAGCAAATATGAATATTTAATTCCAATTTTGACAGGAGAATATTTATTCCTATACGGATTTGTCAAACTGTCTTCTTCGGGAATTTTTCAGGATTTTTCGTGCATATATATGTATGTATATGTGTATTTGAACCGCAAACTTGTGATAGCCAATATTTATCAGCGGATTCCCTTTTCGCGCGAAAGTAGAGGCGAATAATTCTCTTTTTCGGAAAGGCGGTGCGACGCGGCATGCCTGTCGGGAGTTTAGCTGTGAATAAATGAAGGTGACCTTAAAGGTCGCGTCTCTCTGCGTGATATTTGCACGTACTTTTTCGCGAACGAGAGGTGAGACGCGCTTAGCCTCATTTTCCTCGTTAATCCGGCCTGCGACGAAAAGGCAAAAGGAGGAGTGGGTCTCTTTCGCCTCCCTTTCCTTTGCGTGTTTGCCCGGCCTTATTAATTTACAAGAGCGTTGGAAGCTAGCGAGAGAAGTAAAGATGCTAGGGAAAGGAGCTGTAGGAAGGAGACTGTGAATAAATATCCTTGGAGACGAAGACGAAATTCGGGATATTCGGGCGCCATCGCCAGCCGAAGTAACGTACAGAAACGAGGCCGAGTGGTGTAAGACCATGTTTAATTTATTTTGACTGCCAAGAACCCGAGCATTAAATTTCTATCACTCTCGTTCCTTTTCCTTCTAACCTATCTTATTTACCTTTGCATCTGGACAAAAACTATCTTGTAGAAGAAACGGTCGCCACATTTCGATTTTCTTTTTCTTCTTTTCTTTAATTCTACTTCTGAGCGGATAAGATGCTAAGTGTCATAATTAATCCGATCCATTAGAATTTAGGATTCCGACGATTAATTTTGAAACGCTGCGATTTGTTACCAGTTAAAATGAGTCCTGCTCAGAAAGTATTTGCTTACGTCGGATCAACGAAGCCGCTTAACACCAATTTGCGGAGATTACAGACAAGATTGTTTAACATCGTCGTCGCAAGACAAAATCGATGTTAAACAGAAATCGCTAATGCGATCGGGGAAGATTTAGTCTCGCAATTTTTTAGACACTCTAAGTAGCAATTTCCACGAAAATTTTTTTTCCATCCGTCTCTCTTTTAACGTTGTGAAATATTTGCGTTTTATTGATTGCCTTAATATTCAGAAAATCAGTAGTCTGAACGGCACTAGTTTTAGTCTGGTTGTTTCATTCAAAATTAGTATTCCGATCACGTTGTTCGAGTCAGGTTGCCACGGACGATGTTTGATTTCTTTCGAAAAATTCACACGGCAGCAGATTGACGACTACGATTTTTCAATGTTCGACTGTGAGGATATATGTCCTACGCGGTACGTGCAAACAGAATCAGATTAAGGTACCAACCTAACCGAAAAATAGCAAAAAGAATTCAAATAATAGAAAATTTTAAAATAAAAATAAAATTGTTTTGCTGGATTAAAATAATTTATTTAATTTCAATTATCTTTTTCTATAATTTTATATAAAATATATAGGTACGTGTACTGCAATTTCAAATAATTCTGAAGTGAATACATTAACGGTTTAAAAATATAAAATGTTTCTCTCTCTTTCTCTGAAAGAATTAAACAATAAAATATAATGTTTTTTTTTAAGGAAAATCAGACAATTTAATAAAAACACAGATGTGATATACATCTCTGAGTCTAAAATTAGTTAATCGCAAAATTAATATGACCCCATAAACTTGATACACAATCGTGAAGTCAAAACGTCGTTTCTTTTCGAGTTGAGCCGCGACAACTATATGATCTTTATTGACAACTCAAAAATACGAATCTTCTGCTTTTTCGTTTGCTCTCTATTTTTTATCGGCATAAGCAAATTAACACATAAAATTTTTAATGCATTATCTTTTAAAATTGCCATCCACGGTAAAACATATCACTTCCCCGAGCATGAACGCTGCGAGAACATTTACGAAACTTCGTAATTAACTTCATTTTTAATGAGGTTGACTTTTTTGAGGCTGCCTACTAAAAAACGTTTCACTCTGAAAATTTTCTCGATCGAGCGACTATAAACTGCGACTATCGCGGGATAAAGTCTATTCTATTTTTCACAGACTGCGTGTATATACATATATAAAAGGTCAGAGAAGCTTCTTGTTATTTTCTAGTCTAGTTTCTTCCATCGCGCTGTCGATCCTTGCATCCTTTCTTTTACATCGCGTTTGCACTTCGGATCCATCGTTTTTTCTTCGTCACTTCTGCTGTTTCCTTGCGACCTCTTATCGCAACGTCTCGTTTTCCGCATCTATACCTGTTATGTCCTGTGCAACTGCTTCTATCACATTACGCTATGCCTTTCTGCGCTCTTTGTCCGTTCATGCATCCTGCTGATTCGCGCCGCTAACCGGATTCGCATGTGAATTTATCTTCTTTGGCAGATGCCTCTCAACATTCGTATGTGCGCTAGATGTGCCTTCTCTTTACGAGATGCTCTTTTCGAAAGGATCACGTTGCGATAAGAATTTTTATAATCACTAGATGAAAAAATCTTTATATAGGAAAAAAATTAGGATTATCACTTAAAGAGAATCTTTTCTCCTAGTTAAAAATGATCAAAGTAATATTCCAAAGAATGGAAAGAATGACGATTTTACATAGCTGTTGTTACAAACTTGTTCTTACGAGTGTATTAGTCGCAATAACACGACGTTGTGTCATCACGCATTGAACAGGAAATTTCTGTTCGGTCGACGAACGCAGCGGCATTCGTAGCGTAAAGAACCTGATGACACGACAGATATTCGTGCCGGGTTTACGAGCCATTTTATTGCGACAGTTTGCGAAAAACAAAGTGATGACCAGACAGAGGTCGCTATTTTGACGCGATAAATTGGCAGGTGACATAACGCGCGGGATGCAGCTGAGGCCCGCCGGGAAAGAACTTTCTTCTTCGGTTGCGAGCTTTGGAGTCCCGACACGTCGGAAAAATCAGACAGTCAGAAGTCTTCTTCGGATAGCGTTCGCATAGTTTTATTCTATTCCAGAAATCGACGAGGCAACGACGCGAACGTGATCCTTGCCATTCGAGAACACTCGTATGAACAACTTTAAGCTGCGCGCGCCAGGCATTTCGTTAAGCATACATAATTCCGATTGTTATGCGGGCATCGTGTTTGCGGAGAGCGCGAGTGCTTTGGATAGTTTCGCGAAGGAGGCGAGGATATATGCGCTGGCAATATCGCATAAATTTAGCTCTATACTGTCGACGATATCAATTCTCTCCCGTGAGACAATATTCGCGACGCATATCCCCGATAGGCGCGGACGCGAAGCGCAATGCGCATTATTTTTTATTTCCGCGTGACAGACGCGCGCGATACGTGGCGTTTTTCCATTGTTTTGGCCGGGACAACACGGAAAAAAAGTATTCACCAGGCAGAACCGACTCTTCCGTATAATTATCGCGCTCGCACGTAATTCACCGGTGTGCTTTGTGCGTGCGTGCACCGCTTTGTTTAGTTATTCAGCAAGTTTTCGCGAATTACAAGTGCGCGCATTTGCGCTATTTACTGCAAACGCTATAAAGAATAGACCTTGTTATGTCTCGTTAAGGAGTTTCGCGGAAGTTTCGGCCCGCCACACACAAGCCGATCGCTTCTTAATAACCACGAGATGAGTTTACGGTGTACAAGTAACCGGATGAGGAGCAAGAAGCAACAGCAGCATCAGCTTTCGCTGCTCCGGTTGCTTGAGAAGATCGGGGATCTAATTTATAATAAACGTTAACCTATTTCGCGCGTGTTCGCTCATCTTTCATCGCGATGTTCGTCGCTCTCTTCACGGCAATATTGATCACGCATTGTGTCGTTATATACGACAATTTGCATTTTCAAAACTCAAATATATATTTCGTATTACAAATAAGTAAAAAAATATTGTAATTTAAATTCGATCTATCAAAAGTGAAATTTTAATAATATCGTTATCGTTATTGCCGAATGCAGTAGAATTTTTATCACAAAAAATACAATCCCCACTATTTTCGTACAAGCGAGAGTTTAGATGCATGATTTTTTTTTTTTTTTTAAGCGGTGACATCTCGCGGAAATATACGTGGCTGAAATCGATTTGTATTCCGGTTGCGAGATTTTCGAACGAGAAAGACCGGCATGGACAATATGTACGAAGGTTTCTCTCTGTCGCAATTATGATTCATATTTCGCGCTATGCGCGCGGCTAATGGCTAGAACAGAATTCGAAATAATGCGGCTCTCGATCGGGGAAACGTGAGAGTCCATCTCCTGAATCAATCGAAACCAGTGAACTGCGTGCGTCGAGCATCGTGCGCGGTGATCGAATCAGTCAGGAGATCCTGTTGCGAATATCGCGCGGAAATCGACCACGCATTTCATGCTTTCGCGCACGCTGCACGTCTTTGTGCGCGTTCCACGAAAATGGTTTCGATTGATGCATTGACGCGCATTCCATGAGACGATTATATTCGCGCGTGTATTATTCTTAGATATACATATGCATATAACGCGACTTACAAATATCTAGTTCTCGCGGCAAATATTATACATTGAAAGTTCATTAATTGCTATTATATTCTCGCTGCATGTTTGTACGTTTTGTTTCGAATGTTACAAGTTAGGTGTACCTATTATATGCATTCGAATGGATAGGAAATAACACACAGCGTCGAATTAATATCACGTTAGGGAATAATGCGTGCGGTATGTCACATAGATACAGAGCGAGCTTGACGAACTACGGGGAACTACACAAATATTATCTTGCATCGATTATAATATATGCAATTAATATATTATTATCGTGTAACGCGCGCGTATTATTATGGTTTGTAATGCCTTGCGGATATTACCATTTATTATTTACCCGTTACATTTTATTCGGTGTCACGCGCAGACCAACGTTGAATTTTATCACATGTATATTATATGAGGGGAGAGAGAGTTCGCGGAGTTAGGATCCTATTATATTTTCCAATATCGCATACACTATGCGCTCGCTTAATTGAACGCGCGTGCACGTGGCCGCGCGCGCTTTGCGCGACAGGTTCCCGAAAGCGTCACTACATGCATTAAATTCTATTGGCCGGAGCCAGTCGCCCACTATTTGACAATTAACTTTGGTGATACAGAGGGGATGCAATTACTCATTACCTAATTTACGACGACCTGTAATCTCGTTCGCCATTCCCCGATCAGGAAATGATAGAGAATTTATAGGCCTGCTTCGTTCACACAATATAAGCAGTGGGATTTATAATCACGCTTATGTCGGTGCTGTTTTTTTTTTACTTGTCGTGTGTATTTTCCTATATATGTGTGTGTGTGTGTGTGTGTGTGTGTGTGTGTCTGAGTGTGTTTCTCTCTCTCTCTCTTTCTCTCTCTCTCTCTCTTTCTCTCTCTCTCTCTCTCTCTCTCTCTCTCTCTCTGTCTCTCGTTATCTCCGTTTCTCTCTCTTGTTCTTACTTTGCTCTTGTTTATCCGTGCTTTTCCCACATCCGACAGGCCTCACTCGTTCCCATCCAGATACACTTTCGACAAAGTTACTGCCGTCCATTACCCGGGACGATCCTTTATGGCGGTTATTTACGATTATTATTATTGCACAGTGATGGCTGCTGCTATTGCATGGCTGCCGCACATAGAGAAACTATTCTTACAGCGAAGAAAGCGAGTGGAACATTACGTTACGAAAGTTGCAGCCTCTTTCGCGTTTCTTTTTCTCGAGGTAATTTATAATTCGGCCAACTTGCACTGTTGCAGGTAACACGAACCTCGCGTTAATTGCTTTCGATAGTTCTCGTATGTTCACTTAATTGTCAGAGCGATAATTTGCAGATAAATCATGTATATATATACATGTATATGTATATGCACGCACAGTGTCTTGATGTCAGCGTTCAATAAATGTAGGTATTTCTTGTTAATAAATTAAACAGCTGTCAAGTAAGTTTTAACACTATCAGGGTCTGTGAATGTTGACAAAAGCCGACACTGCGTGAAGAGGGAGCAGAAAATTAACAGACTTTCCATATGGCATTTATCGCTCAGTAAAATTGGCTTTTTGTTTACGTAACACGTTTAGCTTTACTCATGACACTATCTTGACTTTTAAAGCTGACGACACGTAAACTCACACGATTGTCGAAATAGACCGATTTTATATGTGTATAAAAAGAAACTGTTATTTTATATCTTCATACAGTTTTTGTGTTTTATATTTTTTCTGTTTTTTTTTCTGTATGCACTTTTTATTGCTTCAAAAAAATAGCATATTTTGTGCTTTTATACGAAACCAACCTCGTCGTTCTATCAACCAGAAAATTATGTAGCGAGTTTATTGTAAACTTTCAAACGCGCATGTGTGCGTCGTGCTTTTTGTATAATCCCGCGTAATAGCTCAACGAGACCTATCGACAAATCATTATTTTAGGTAGGTAGGTATAGATATCACGTGTGATTCTGCTAGATAACAATGTGAATTTTCGTGAGTTTAGCATGCACTTTGTGTGCGTTATAAGACAACAGGGTGCTTAACGGGAATGATTAACGAAAACAGAAAAAGAAAGAAAGGACCATGGCGTCTTATGAATAATAAATAATGGAAATGTGTAATGTGCCTTTTTTCCTGGCCACCACCTAAATACCCACGCGCTTGACCATGCAACATCTTTTGCGCTTTCTGCGTTATTGTTATACGCCATGCTATTGTTTCTTTTCTGTTTTTGCTGCACCTGTCCGTTGCTACGATGTCTGATCGGGAGTCAATCATCAGCGCGTCTTCGTTATATGACGTTTCGATTGTTTTTTCCGTTGCACATGCACGCGCGCGTTACACGTCACGCGACTGTCAATGCTTGGTAACGAGACGCTTTCGGATTTCGATCGTACCTACACGCAGGGGATCGCCCGCACGCATGCATAGGTACCTGGTGGATTTTTACGATGATACCGCCGGTTTTTTTTCACCCGTTCGTCGATTTTATCCGACCGCGCCACGTATTCTCGATTCAGCAGTTTTGATAAGTGAGTTATGAGCACGCCGCGGCAATTCTCACTCGAAAAATGGTTTCTTCCGGCCATCCGGCGCGGTAATGGAAAGGTAACCGCGATGGGATAACGATAGGAAGGATCATAATAGCGATAACAGTTACGCCAGCGCATGGGGAATGAGCGATGTGAGCATTTGCATAGTAAACGTGGCTCGACAATTAATTTCTCTCTGGAGAAATATTAATGTATTTAATAGAACTCATAATATATACAGCTTATGTATATAAAAGCACATCCGTAAGAGCACACGTCTCAATTTCGCGATTGTAAGAGACATATATATATTATATTTGTCTTTTACATAATTATAACATTAATATCGCGCCACGAGCCTATGAGGAATCTTTTTAGTATACTCTATAGTGTCATTCTCCTTGAAAAAACCGGGAAAAGATAGCGAAGTGATCTCGAGAATGGCGTCGAAGCAGTGCGCGACAACGTAACGCGCTCAAAAGTAAACATCCAAGATGATGACAGTGACGACGATGGACAGTGACTACAAGGATGGAACGGGCAAGAAAGGAATGCTTTGGGGATGTAGTAGAGTTTGATGGTAAAAGTAGAGTAAGTAGTAGCTCGCGAGATGGTTCACCGCGGAAAACGACGATGAGAAGTCCTAGAGAACAACGCCCCAGGGAATCGTTTCCTAGAGAAAGCTTCGCGCGAGAGCCCGCTATCTCTCACGGATTTCAACTTCGAATACCGTTTCGCGCGGCTTTGATTCAATCGAACGTAGTCGAAACCTATACGAGAAATTAAGGATTTTTAGAAAAATATTTTGTAAAATAGATATCTTGCATATGTGAGTTAAATTTTTTCGCAATAGAGAAAGATTGTATCACAACGTGACGTAATTTAAGTTTATTTTATCAAGTTTTTATTATTATCAAACAATCTGTTATATTTAATATGTCATATACTATATACGTATATCATTATTTTGTAACGTTAATTATGAAGGTTTACAATTTCTTTTTCTCTCTCTCTCTCTCTCTCTCTCTTTCTCTCTTTCTCTTTCAATGTAAAATATTAGCAAAAATGAATAAATGAAAATTTTGTAAAACTGGTCGAATAGAAATGCCGCGGTCTTATCAGGATTAACGAATTTTAACGTAACGCTGTTCTCAATATATTCAACGCACACGTTTACCTAAAAGTATTCGTGCATATGGAAATTCGGTGAAAAGGCTTTCTTTCTTTTTTTACCTCTGACGCTGCGCGCACGTTTTGTGCATTGTTTTACATCGAGACGCTCACAATAGAGAACACGAACCGGCCGGATGTAGTGGCGGTTGACGTTTCTTTCAGTGAAAACCGCGAACAGGAAATAGCCAGTTCTGTGTTTGTTGAGCAAAAAGCTTCCGTTCGTCGTCCGCGCGCAGAGAAAACGAAAGTTAGCAGTGACATAACTGCGCTCTGCGTCGCATAATTAACATTTTGACAAACCCGAAGCGTCGTTGCGCGTTGTTCCTTGTATAATATTCCTCGTTGTTTCTCGAGATGTCCTCGGGTCATTGTGATTCCGTTAGCTGCAGCTCAAATAGCTTAACCGAGAATACATTTCGTATGCAAATGGGAAATGTGTTCTAGAATAAGCTTACGTCTCTGTAGCTGTTACGGATCAGCACTTACCGCATAAATCGTTTTCCAGGAGAGTAGGCGTATCGCGTCTCTGCCTATACGTGCATCCTTGATCGACTGTTCGGTCTCGATCCAGAAGTTTGCTGTATCGAAATCGGCGCGACCGCGTGTCGCAAAATCAATGAACTGATAATTATGTTCTGGAAATTAGACTTTGCGTTTAAATTGCCTGTATCAAATGTATCAGTTTGTCTCAGTTTTTAAATTTTTTTATATTTAGTAATAATTACAATAATTATAATAAATTTCTTGTTCTATACTTTATTTTTCCAATTACGCGAGAGTAAAACATTATGTGTGTGTATGAAATTCTAAACAGAATCGAAAGTTTTATTCTTCAAGTTACGACGGCTTATAGTACGTTTTTTCAATTTTCAGATTATAGAATACTCGATTGGCAGAGTTTTATACATATGTTAGCGTTAAAGACCGAAGTGAATCCTAGGATTGACTAGTGCGCGGAAAAACCAAGCATTTTAGTGAAAGTCCGAAATAGTTTTATTTTTCGGCTTTTCACTGTTGTGTTTTTAGTCAATCCTAGAAGTAACTAACACGACTGGTTAAAGTTGGGTTTTTAACGCTAACATATATATATATCTTTCGGATGCTTGAATATTTAGTTTATATCGTCTTCTCGAAAATTCTCGAATTGTCGGAAGACGCGCGCTTCGACGCTCGCAATAGAGAAAGAAGTACATATTCTCGGATTGATCGACCGCGCATGCCTCTTCGAATCTCTGGATCGCCGCTTTTCTAGTATCTGCTGTTCAGTTTCTGCCATTTCCTGGAGTCACCGTCAAAATACACACAATTTCGAAATCAAAGCCTTTCAACCGTTTCCGTTTTATGTGAGAAGTGAGTGTGGAAACGGCGAGCTCGTTTTCCTTTAAATGCGATCCGCCGATGATCATCGATCGATCGTAAAGGTTGAAATTTTTTCCATTCATGTGAGCACGCATTTTCACAGTTTCCTTGCCCATGGATTCGCATCGCCGCGAATATTCTCAAGATGCATTTCGGCTGGATCAAGGTAGAGAAACTCGAAGCCACCACTATACACGCCGCCGGCGGGTCCCTCGTGTGCAAGAAGGAACTAAGTTCTAATCGAATCAACGACCTTTTCGCTTCGATTTACCGTATACGGGGACGGAGATACGCGGGGAAAACACGCTACCAGGACGCGCAAGGACGAACTCGTCGAACTGTCTTCGAAGGAGGAAAATATTATTTGCTTTCTTCGGCGGTGCCGAGAACTTTATATAGTCGCCGGAAGTTTAACCGCGCGCGCACTCTTTCTCCGGACGCGTCTGTAAATCCTGTTTTCGGTGCTTACATCTCCTTCGCTCGGATGCGGGACATCGGCCCGCGGAAAGAAAATATCTTTATAATCCACTCTTCTCGAAAAGACACAGAAATCTGAAATTTCAATTTCTACGACGTAAAATTTTGCACAAAACATCTTGCAATCTCTAAAGATAATTTGTAAATGTGAAATCTAGAAGCTTTTTCATGTCCTTCAAACATGCGATAACTAATCGCGTGCACAGCAAGAATATTTACTGAAAAAATAGTTCAGTTTTCGTGCGGAGAAATGCAAATTCTTCGCATCGTTATGTATAAATACAACGAAGGTTACATATTGTAATATTGCTCTTTGATTTTTCGAAGGGCGCGTTACTGTTTTACAAAGTACTTTTTTATTCTACTTCCGCTACCGTTCGATTACTCGATATTAATGCTTCAGAAATTTACCGCTTTTCGAGACAATCTCACGTACATCGTTCTGGTTTGATAGACTTCGAGATCATTTTTTTTCCAGATTTTTCACTTACGCTATACCAAGCTAACCGATCGGTCGATTGTCCGATCAAATGTTGATACGAAATGTCGCTGAATTATAAACCACGATTCTTCTACTCGTTCAATCAGCGTTCTTCCGGTTGGATCGTTCGATAACTGAGACTAACAGCGAGATATCGATATCGATGGCAACGTGTGACCCACCTCGTTCTCATAAAACGTCTTTCTTGCCAATTCTTCTCCTCTTTCCCCCCCTCTCTTTCTCTTTCTTTCTCCTCTTTCTTTTTCTTTTCTTTTTTCTATCTCCTTCTCTCTTTTTAGTTCTCTTTCCACTTTTATTCTGTATGCTGCCTCTCACTCTTTCTCTTTTCTCGACGTAATCCGACATGAAAAATTGCGTTTCTCCCGCGCTCCGTACGCGATTCTTCGCTTTAAAGAGCGAAAATCTCGGTGACTGATATTTTATTCTTCCTTTTTTTGAGAGGTCAAAAGCGCCGGTGGCGAGTTGACGTACGTAAGATAAATATACGTACGTCCTAATTGCACCCAGCCGCGATAAAACGCGGCTCACTGAAGTTAAAATTTTCCTCCGCAACTAGAATATTTTCGCCGCTGTGCTATTCATGCGTCAGTGTGATTTTGTAAAATTCTTTTTATATTATTTTAATCACGCATTTATTTAGTTCTCTCTATACACCACGTGTGTAATAAATATCAAGAATCTAAAAATTCCAGTGCTATATAGCATTGTTCTTTCTTTAGAGTATTCAGTAGATATAATTATTCATTAGATATTATTCTTGAATAATTATGTACATCTTCAATTCTATATTTTCGATTCGAATAATTGTTTCTCGCGATAGTTTTTTGAAAAATAGTTATTCGCACACAAAGGATAAGAAAGTTATCTTCTCAGTCTGTCAATCGGAGTGAAAGCGAGATTCGCGCGCTGATCGTTCAGCTGCAGTTTCTATTTCCATCGTGTCCCGTCTTAGAATCTGTATGCACTCGGCCGTATCTATCGATACTGATAGCTATCCGGCACTTTGCAAAAGGAGCTACATAATCTGACGTGAAATATCGCACGAACGGCCTTATAACCTTATTGTGCGCGCTTGTGTATACCGTGTGTATGTATGTATATATATATACATATATACTATTGCGCACACGCCACATACACATTCTAATATAGAAATACAGGTTACTATAAACTCGCGCACATAGCCGGACTATGCATACATGACTACAAGTTATCTCAAAAAGCTGGCCGAAAATTATCACGGGATTATTGCGCACGAGAAATCAAACGAGATCTCCTTTTTTTCTGAGGAAGAAAGAGAAAAAAGAGCTTCATAGAACGATAATATTTTCTCGAAAGAAAAATAAAAAGATTACCGTGATGCGCGCGATTTATAGCTTGTCCTATACTTACTCATACGTGACGATGTTTGTCATCAGGAAGCTTAGAAAGGATGGTTGAAGTAACATATTTTTTGTATATGTATTTTGTGTGTGTGTGTATGTGTGTGTGTGTGTGTGCGTGTGTGTGTGCGTGTGCGTGCGTGTGTGTGTGTGTGTGTGTGTGAAGTAAACTACGTATCAGAAGCGCACAACTCAAGCACGGCAGAACAAAACATTCGGTTTAAATTAAAATTAACCGACTCCCATAATACTAACTTTGTTGTTGCAATAGCGTCAATCAAGGATTTATTGTAGAATATATTATATTAAGCAGAAATTACTGAAATTTACCGGACTAAATATATACAGTTAATTTCACATAACTAATGCTAGATGTAAATATTCTATAAACCGCGTGCATATTGCATTATGTTTAATGATGGTGCACAAATGTATCGCGGAGTGCTTAATGTTTTAATAGTTCGAAATTTCATATTTAAAATTATGTATGTACACACAGGCAAAATCTTTTTACATACATATAATAAAGAAGAATTACATATAATAAAATTATATATAATAAAGAGAAAGTGTTCCTACAGAACGAGAGAAGATGTTAAGATTTTGTCTTTCGAGTGCTTATATTCAAAGTTTAGAAAATCGTTCTCTCAACCAACGCAATGTGAGAGAAAAACTACCCTAGATCAGCCAATGACTTTTTTGTACACCATTTTGCTCGCACTTTGCTTACAGGCCTCTTGTACTTTATGTGCAAGTCCGAAAGCTGCCGGAGTGTTTGCTTTCTCTCAATTTTTCATAACGTCAACTCATCATATGCATCTCCACGACGCGCTTGTTTCTGTCTTTCTGCAGCTCTCTTTCTAAACTACTACCGTGTCCGCGGAGAAACACGATTACGTTACGTCGCTAGTCGCGAAGTCGAGTTTCTAGTTTCAACTTGCTTCATTATTAACCCTTAGCCGGGCGCACCCTTTTACGCTCGTTGCTCGTCGCCGCGCGCAAACTAGGTCAAAAGGATTCAGTTCCGGCAATTTTCCGTCTCGCATACGAGACGGAAAAGTAATTTCAATAGTTGGTATATCATGCCCACTACCAACTCAATGTCGAGACCGCGAGCATTGCACTTTCGATTTTTTCTTTTTTTTTCGCGAGAATAACTGCGCTATGACGATGCGCGCGCGGAAAAGTATGCAATTCTAAACGCCCTTACACCGACATATGATTTCTATTTTGTCACAATGACTCACGGAATCGTGCTGCAATACTTTCTCGCCTCTATCTTGCGCGCAGTGTAATTAATCCTTTTAACTCTAACATACTACTTTTTTTTAAATAGAGATTAGTTTTGATTGAGTAGAATGGTAATTCTTATGCAGGCGAATAAATCAACAGCTCGCGGTATTAAAATGAAATATGCGTCACGAGTTAACACAGTGTGATTAAATTGCGAAGATTGCGATATATTTATTTTTTATCTTTTTATCGTTTTTCTTGAAAAATTTTATGAAAAAAATTAATAAATTATTTAGCAGCGCAGAGAGAGAGAGAGATAAGTGTTTTCTACATGGATGAACGATGATCTGCAAAATTAATATCAACAATATGACCACGATATCGCGTTACGCGGTTAATGTTTCCTTCCTTTGCTCGGCACACAGGCAGCAACACAAAAATGTATGAATTTCGATAAAAAAAAGGCGTTCTCAAACGGGTGCTTTTACGGGTACAGTTAGCGCGTATGATATATTGGATAGATACGTTATTTAATTGGCATCTGTGGTCAGTTCTTGATCATTATTGATGGTCTCGCGATGTAATGTCGGCAGCGCCAGTTCTAATAGCATGCTGTATGTCATAAATTTCACGTTACATCGATCTAAATGAATAAGTGCATCTAAGAAATATCCGGACGTCATTATTATCGATCAAAGAACGAGGGTGATACCCCGCGTCGACAAGCATCCCCGAGACACGGAAGTGTCTCGGTCTGTGTGCTTGTATGGATAAAGCTTATTGATCGTTCGGTAATCACCGAACGTAGGGTGTGTTTCCATCTCTTTCTGTGTACATGCGTTATTTTCCTTTCATTCTTCGCTGCGGCAGCGGCGATCTGCTTGCGCCAAAGGATTTGCCTTTGTATTATAGAATAGATATGAATAGTAACCTTCTGTGCGTGTCCGAACGGGATAAATTTTCCGAATACTGAGAAATACATCTGTATCTATTTACCCTAGAACCTTCTTTTAACACTTGTTCGATCGTGTCGATATTATTATGTTATCATGTTTTTACACAAGTAGCGAAACAAATAATTTTTAACGAATTATTGTTTATCTCGTACACAGGATGTTCCAGGTTTTATTCACTTTTACAAAAGATAAGTTTTATAAAAGTAGAAATACTTTGTGCTTTCTGTATGTCAATCATATATGTATGTTGAACATAATATCCAACTGTCGTTACCACAAATGGGAGTTTGATTGACTTTCCGAGAAAGAGGGTCCAAAATCGAGTCCATTTACTTTTAAGACCAGCGTGCATGATTTATATTTTTCGATCTTCTTTCTTCGAACGATCTAATCCCGACTAACTCTTCGTGCATAAGACGTCATTCCGCGTCTCCCGGTGTAATGTTCTGCGTGCATTAGAGGTCAAAATTTGTCAAGTATGATTGAAAGGCGCGCCATAAGAACTGCCCAAAGAAATAGGATCAACTAGTTTCTTCAGTATTGGGGCAGAAAAGAATAACTACGTCAGTGACAAATGGTGATTTTATGTTTATCGGGAATGAGCAACGTGTCATTTGACGGCGAGGCTGCCTCTTGCGAGAGCGACCATGAACAAGGATCTGAAAATATTATTCGAACGGATGGCGCGAGCTTCTATTATTGTTAGAATATTTTGGTTTTGTCCACGCCAAGTTGATTATTTTTAACCGGTTTGTGCTGAAGGAAAAGCAAACAAAAATATTTTCGCGAACGTTACTCGCTACGCGTTTTGCTTTTGATTGCTTCGACGTTGTCTGCTGACTTATAAATGCCACAGACTGTATTAAAGGATGCCACGGTCTGACCTTAACCACATCTTCTCTTCTGGTTTACTTTGAAGAAATTAGAATTGGAAATAAAACGAGATGAAAAAGAGAAAGAGAGAGAAAGAGTCTCTTAATATATGCGTTTTGAGTTTCATGCACTTCTCTGAAATATCATGAAAAATAACTACCGCACGTTTCGCTTAAAATAAAGCTGCGGTTAAAGCCAACCGACACTCGATGAGAGAAAACTGCTCATAGATTCCCAGAGTATTAAAAACTAAACTTGCGGGAACTAAGCGCAAAATAAATTTACAGTGCGGCGTGTGATACGAATGGCCGAGGCTGCTCTCCCAAACTGCTGTAAGCATTAAAATAAAAGTCAACGTTTGACAGCAGTCTTCGAACGTACGTTGTATTTGATGTCCGACGAATTTATATACAAACTATAATACGGTTGCACGTATTGTAAACATTCGTGAACGGAATAGTTTGTTCTGACGATGCACATAACATATACATATACACATTTCGCTTAGAGAGCCAATTAAGTTGCAAGTTTGTGTAACTGTCTGAAGGAGCATGATCGCATCTGCTTAAAATTATTAGTTTATTGCTGCAGCCATTTGAAACGTTATTGCTAAGTGATAAGTGAGTTTTAAACTCGTGTGTATTGTGACGTTAGAAAAAAAACTTGAAATCCTTATAAACGGAGGGATTCTTATTTCTCCCTGACTTTTAACAAAACTAAACTTAATGGAAAAAACTTTGACGCGACTTTTTTTTATGTGTATCGACACATATTTCCATTGATATTTTTATAATAAAATTGTTAAAAATAACATTGGAAAAGTTTTTATAATTTTATAATTTAACAATAAAATAATGTTCTTTGGCGCAAACTTTAATTGGATCTTTTAATAATACTTTTGTGTGTTCCGATTTTCATCGACGTGCAAAGAAATGCAAAGATTACTGCATGCGCTTTATCCTTTCTGTTTTCTCTTTTCTTGAAAGCAAAGTTTCTCTACTGCCCACTGCGAAACGCTATATCGCACGTTGCAAGCAGGAGACAATTTGTCCCCCTTACATTTCATAAACTCGTTCCCCCGCGGTGCAATACGCCTCTCCTCGTCCTTCGACCTCTTGATTCCGCTCTTCCCTCCTCACTCGTTTTTCTCGTTTTTCCTCGTGCATCGATCTCCCTCTTTCTCTTTCTTTCCCTTTCTATCTGGTTATCCCGCGGAGCGTGCACGATATCCATTTCGTGCGGATATCCCGTGGCGGATTCCAGGCACGAAAGCCGCCACCATCCCGCGGGAGTACATCGGGGAAACGCGAAACGTCAAACGGGTCCGCCTTCTCTCTTCACCCCTTCTTCTTCTGCATCTGCCTATCCACCCTCTCTGTTTCTCTCATCCTCTGCATCTATTTGTATCTCATCTTCTCATCGCCTATCTCTTACACACGCACACACGCACACACACACACACGCGCGCGCGCACACACACACACACACACACACACACACACACTCTCTCTCTCTCTCTCTCTCTCTCTCTCTCTTTCTCTCTCAATCTTCCTCTTGCTCCCCTCCTAGCTCTCCTATCCAAAAGGTGGTAGTCCTGGGGATGAGACTGATCCCACGAGAATATCAGGAGCCATCGAAGCGAACCGAGGTCGAATGAGCAATGCCGCTCTCTCACCGCCGTTGGTGCGGGTGCTGTTGGTGAAATCGATTTTTTTCCCGCGTTGCCTAGGGACTCTAATGCGATCGCGCCGATCCGTGATCGGAGACGAAATAAACGCTTACGTACAACTCACGCGAAACTTTCGTGTTCGTGCCCCGCGTAGATAATGCGTCGAGAGATCGAGCATTCTGGGATATTTTACTTCCTGCGAGTTAATTTACAAACATATTTAACTGCGCTTGAAAATAACATGTAACATTAAACGCGCACGATTGAACTCGGCACAATCATCTGCTGTTATTCACGAGCGTAACTTTTTTTGTTACACGCCTCGCGAGAACATTCGAGCGCGATTATATTAAATTGTTCTTCTATTAAGTGAAAGCGCGCTCAGAATTTTATTAATTAATCGTTTACACGACATCAAGAATTCGCGAGCCACGCTTGAGAAAGTCTCACTACCAATGTGGTTTTAACGCTGGAAAAATTAAGGTAATAGTGTGATTGTTGTAGGCATAATACAACGGCGAAATTAATTAAGCAGCCGAAACATTCCCAGGTATAATTGGCGATACAGCTCGTAGCTTTGTAGATCGACGATAAGGCACTTCTGATTTGTATGCACGATTTTCTGCGGTATATACGAACGAAGAGTATGTAGGGATCGGAGGGAGGAGTTTGCGTCGAGCAACGGTAATTCCGAGAAAATAGGCGTTCGGGGATGCCCGTCGATATTGAGATTAATGATTAATGGAGTGGCGCGTTCGGGGGGCTTCTAGTCGTTTAATCGCCCGCAATTCCCGCAGGCCGTGATGGCGCAAAAAGCGCGCGCCGATCGTCAGATCGTTCATGCGAACTTGATTTCACACAGTCGACACTCTGCACGTACGTTTAATCCCGATATCATCATTCGGGTATTGTAATATTGCCACAATGAATATTCTAGCAAACGCAATGATATCGAGCTTAATTGGCTCTGGTGCGATTGAACATTTCCACTCGTTTAAAATCCGATACATTGATACACGACAGACTAATTATGTGCACCGTGAATGCAAACCTCAAATCGACCGTGAACTTTATCTGACATACTGTACCCGCTGGATCAATTGATTTTATTAAGAGATTCTTCGTCAAAGTACGTTCTTGCATAATAGCGATCAAATGTTGATATGTTAACTATGTGTTATGTCGACATAACGGTAATCGAGGTGCTTTATCCGATTAACAAACTTACAATTAGTAAAACGAGTTAATCCTCAATTAATCTCACATACCGATTGCCTCATTACTTGAAGAAGAGTTCGGTTACGTGCGATCAGAAATTACGAGCTTTAAACTCGATGTAATGAAGTTACACAGAGTCACATGTCAAGATCGCGAAATTATTCGTGATTTAGCTGGTCCGGTTAATTGTGTTCTCAGAGATAAGTTACCTGTCGATTTTTTTTGTTCTCTATATACGTCTGACAGATGGCAAAATAAATTAACCGTTCGAATTACGAACCGTCACGCTGCATGCCCAGTCACTTCCGGCTTAATTGCAGCCGCTACCCTTCGAATTACGATCTACCCTTCGTCATCTATCTTTCGTCATCTACCCTTCGATTGCAAAGAGAATGGTGGTTTAATACCAGCGCGACGAGTCGTTCATTCCTTTTAGTCATCTCTTAATTATTTGTCTTATAATACTGTAAAAGGAGGTTATTTCAACTGATAGTGATATTTTTTGATAGACTTTTTAGATAAAAATTACAAGAGAATTAATTACAAAGAAGTGTCGAACAATTTGCATAATACGCAATGTATTATATTATTTTTCATTTGCAGCAATGAAAAAGCCATAAAACACAACAAAAACGCAACCTACCTTGTTTACTTAAATCTGTAGCTATTAGAGTAGTACTTCGAACGTTTGATTTTGGTTTTTGATTTTTGAAACCAAACATTGGTTTTCACTGTTTACACAAGAGAAAAAATGGGATAAATTGAGGAAGGAGAGTATATACAAGAAACATAACTGACAATAAATACGCTACCGATAATATTAGGCAGAATACTCAAATAGATAAAAAAACCATGAAGATTCAACGTGATTATAAGTTACAAACAATGCAAGAAGAGTTAAATAGAGTTTCTGTTCATTGCAGCTTTTGTTAAAGCTGAAACAAAAAAAGAGCATCTCCCAAGGCGAAGCTGATCCAATTGTTTAACAACAAACAGCGACGCATAAATATTGATTTATTGTAAAAGAGCGTTTCTCATACGTAACATCCATGTTGTGAGATGCCGGATATTGCTATCTGGCAATTACTGAAACAATGTTTACACAGGAAAAATGTTTATCACATTTATGACGAGCTCTTTCTTACTCGGCTTGCATTGCTGAACACTTATCGTTCGTTTTACTTCCTCTATTTATCAAACATCGCGTATATCATTTCTATGCAATGCATCCGCTATTTTTTACCGTATTAATTTTCACGGGTGTTTATTTAAATCTCATATTTATTTATCCTGACGCAACGATTTGTTACATTGGGACGTAAAAAGCGCGTATTTTCTTGTATGATAGTAATGAAATTATCTTTGGCTAATGAAAAAGTAGCAAAACCAATCTTGAAGCTCCAAATATAAAAGATTTGAAGGATGTGTTAACATTTATATATAAGTTATATAATATAACTATGTAAAACATCTAATTATTAGAAAAATTAGTTAAAGTTTTACGAACAAAAAAAATTTATATGAAAGATATCATTTACTCTTTATTTAAATCTAACTTAACTAATTACAGATTTTTTTTTACTCGCGTTACTTACGCAATTTTATTTATTTGAAAGTTTTTGTTCATTACGAAAACTATTTATACTAATTTATTAAATAACATAGGTATCTTCTCTCAAGGCAACTCGGTGATGAGTAAATCCATCGAAGTCTGCTAAAGCCGTAGAAAAATGATCTGACGCGCTTGTCTTGACGTGTTGCGCGCGATCCGTCGAGTTGACACGTTATTGGCAATTAATGTGCTTCGCGCGAAAAATAAATACAAATCCGCACGCGCGTGCACTCCGCGACGGGATTTAATTACAAAATTCCAGTCAACGACGCGTACGCATGTCACCGAACATCGCGCGTTACGCGCCGTATAATATCATAAGCTCGCTCTCGTCGTGCCGGGAATATTACGTCTACATCACCGAGCGGGCCTCGCTACTACGGTTATATTGCCGGCGCAGGACTAGCAATAACTTACTGCGCCTCGATGTAGCGCAATAATTTATCGCTAATATTTTCCACCGTGGACGCCATCCTTATTCTACGTCCACCCCATCGTCCACCCCTACCTTCTCTCTGTCGCTGTCCCCTTTCCGCCTTCTCTACCGCTTCTCCGCTTCGTCGAGGTCGTTCCTTTTCCTCCGGGACATGATTCACGATTCCGGCGATTCACCGCCAACGGTTTTATGGAACCTTCTATGGAAGATCGCGGAAGGACTAGAAGAGCGCTCGCAAAAGGTACGATCCGGACGTTTTATGACGGCTGATGGGCACGCGCGCGCTACGACAAGGGAGGTGAAAACGTCTCCGCGGAATTTGACGGCCGACGAGTTACGGCTACCAAAAGAAGGGATCCGGCGTCAATGACGAAGGACAAGAACGTGCTTTCATCGGATTTGATGAGTGTACGATATCACACAGGATCGACGAGAAAGCGGAAAGAATAAAAGCAAAAACGAGGGGAAACGTATGCCACGAAAACTATATGGAATTTGATGAATGGCGAGATGAGACAAATGCAACGCATCGCGATCGACAAGAGAGCGAGATAAATATAAAGATGAGGATCGTAAAGATACAGCAGAATTTATATTTGTAAAACATAAGAGAGAACCTTTAATCTTTTGAGTTTTCAAACATAAATTTATTTTATTTGAAACAATTGTTTTTATAAAAATAATTTTGGAGAATTGTGTTTCTGATTTATATCTCCTATTGAATTAGAAACAGGAGACTCATTCAAATTCTTTGCCGTTCATATTCATATCCATTCCCTTTCCGTACGTTATGTAAAATAAGAGATGATACGTGTTCCCTTTAAGCACTGTCTTGCTTATGCTCGTGTTGGGACCGCTAAAAATTATTACCTTCAGAGCTAGAAGTGTCACCATATGTCCTTGGGGATGTTGTATAGAATTTGATGTGAGCAAGACGCGAGAAAGAAAGGTTCAGCAGATGAATTGTTTTTTATGTAAGAGAGGCGACGGGAGACGTCGAGTAGAAAAAGAGCGTAGAATGAAAATAAAAAGAAAGATGTTTCATGGAATTATACTTGCTCTGAAGAAAGAAAGAGATAGATAGACAAACAAACATAGAAAGGTAAAAGAGAGATGAAAAAAAGAAAGCACGGGAACGTTTTTTGCGGAATTCTAGAGACTCGCGGGGTCGACAATTGCGAGTTGGTACGCTCGGAAAAAGTCGACGCGAGGAGAGTAAGTTCCGTTGAATAGCGCGGGTTACATCGACAATACGGATGAAGAAAAATCGGAAAAAGAGTGATAGCGAGAGTGAGAATGAGAAGGAGAGAAAGAGAGAGAGTCGAGCGGCGTGACGGGGAAAGTTTCATCGAACTCGAAGGCCGTGGAGAGTCGTAAGAACAGAAAGAACGAAGACATACGATGACAAGAAAAAAAGCATGCAGCGAGGAGGGAAGTTTTATGGAATCTGAGAATTCCAGAGACAAGAAGTGGAAGAAGACAAGAGAGAAAGAGAGAGAAATGTTGGGAAGAAGAGAACGTATCTCCCGATGAAACCGCGTGTAACTTGTCTAGTATATTATAGGGTAACTTATGAGCGACTGAAAACGCATCGGACGGATAAGTTTTATAAGCTCTGAGCTTGGAAAGCAGATTGAGAAAAGTGTTGAGAAGATAATAACATATACTTTTTTGTTTTCTCTTTTAATTAAAATTAAATCTTGTTGCAACTTTTAAATAGAAATAGAATTTACTATTCAAATATTAATACTAAATATAAAATGTTTTAATTAATAAAATTGTCGATGTGTTACATAATATATAATAGATAAAGAAAATTGAAAAGAAAGACAATTTTAAACATAATCAAAATTATAATACTTTTGGGATATACTATACAATTAATTTTTATACTTATTATTGTCCTTGCAAACACGTTGTCGCTAGTAGCTCGATCGAGATTCGCGTCACAAAATTTCTCAAAAAATGGCATCACACGCGACATGTATTCAGCTGACGTTGTACATTTGACGGCGTGTACGAAGTGTATACCTTACAGCGTGGGAAATGAAAGGAAGCAAAAGGAAAAATCGGGAAAAACGAGAAGAGCGGTCGACGATGCGGAAGGAAAGGACGGAAAACGTGTTGGCAAAGATGAGGATGGGGGAAAACGATAGGTTTCGATCGTCGTCGTGCGTTCGATCTGCAGCGGCGAAATTTCATAATCTCCGACACGCGCGCGTCGTCACTGTCGAGCGAGGAGTTGAAAGGCGAGACGATCCTCAGAGAACGGTCGTCTCGCCTACGTGTAGCCAGAACGTGCGGAATACAGGGTAGATCGATGTCGCGCATCTCACGAAAAGACTCTTATTCATCTCTTTCTCGCCTCATCCTCATCCCATTCTCTCCGAGCGAGATCTATCAGCTTTATTTTCAGCGCGGCCAAAACTTTTGTAAGTTTTAAAAGAGCAAACAAACGGAGTTTCACTTGCGGTGTCATTTTTGGGGGGTTTAATCGAGTTTGAAGCTTTATACTACTCTCTGTATTTTGTTAAGGAGGGCCTAAGTATAAGAAGCTTCTGAGCAAGAGCACGCGACAGGAAAGAGTAAAAGTGCTCATCCGCGCGAAGAGCGATCGTAATCGTTCTACTTAGGAGAGACTGATCTCCGTCAGCTCCCGAATTGCCCTCGAGTAACATTCGATGCTCGGATTCGATGCTTTGGTTTCCATCTGTTCGGATATCAAAGGGCATATATTTTATCAGAATGCCACGCTATATTTTGCTGTTGTGTTCTGTGAGATTGACAAGTATATCGCTAATATTTATTTATCCAATATAAAAAAATATAAATATTTTTAAAAAATATTATAAATTATATCAAAAGTGCATTGTGTTCTGTTCAACATGTAAAATTATATAAGTAATAATAATAGAAAATGAATAAATGATAGTAATTTCATATAACACAATCTTCAACATTTTATCTTTGAGTCATTGATTAAATTTTGATAAATGACGCAGCTCTCTTCTTTCTCCTTCTTTCATTCACTCTCTCTCTCTCTCTCTCTTTCTTAAGTAAACTATCTATCTATCTATCTTTCACAATCAATGAAAACTACATATAATTTACAATTCATAAATGTAAAAAGTTTAAATTTCTTCTAAGGATTCTCGATTTCAGTGACGTGTAATGAGGAAACAGATCTTTATTTTTGCCATTTGATAATCGAAATATTCTTTGTGCACCGCCGTTGCTTTTGCTGCGGCTTCTCTGTGAGCGCATTCTTCTTTTAAAGCGTCTACGGGGTGTCTCGCTGCTTTGAGAAAAAGAGAAGTTACGGGAAAAAGGGGTGAAAACGCATCAGAAAGGATACGACGGGGAGGAGCTGAAGATATTACGTATCCGTTCGTATCTTTCAAGTCGATTTCTTCCGATATTCCTCTGTCTCGTGGAAGCCGCTTCTCGGCCTCTGAATAGGTATGAAAATTATTACGCCCGCAGGGCATTCACCGTCGATGCGATTATTTATCGACACCCGTTAGATAAAGTACCGGGTCTTTGGAGTTCAATAGAAATCCGAGTCATTTTGTTGAAAACGCGGCCGACGTAATGTATGCGTATTAGAAGCCAATGTTTTAGAATCAGTTTTAGTATCCTCGAAAAAAGCAATTATTATCGATTTTATACTTAGAGAAAAATATAATTTTTTTAAAATTAAATTTCTATAAACGTTTTTCCTCCAAACGTTCCTTTTTGCAACACAATATTATAATTTTTTTTTTTTTTTTTGTAATATTTTACTCAAATTGTAATTTGACATGTCATGTTTTGCTTTAATAAATAATAAAGAAGCGATAACAGCTATGTAACAAATCAGAATTTTCTTCTTTAATAGAGAATATCTAATTAATTTGGTGTGCACGCGCGCACGAATAAAAAGTCCGATAGTATGTAGGATCTCTGACGCGTTTCTTGATTATCACAATGAAAATGGAAATCTGGATTTCCTCAGAATGCAGGTAGAATTAGTAATGATCGTGTCGGCGATAACGTCACCGCGATGGAGAGGAATTTTAATATTGCGACTGTCAAAGTCTCGTGCCTGCGAGAATGCGCGCTTAATTTATCTTGGCATGCCGAGAGTGCTGCGATTATTTCAATTTACCTCGTCGAAAGGAATCCGAAGGATAACCGCATTACAACTGTGAATGAAATTTGTTCGATTGCTATAATGCATCTGCTAGGTGTTAATAACAAATGGCAATGCAGATAGAAGAAAAAATCGTATTCTTCGCATTTAAATTCACGCGAACTTTTCTCACATTGAATTTTAATTTGACATTAAATATTAAAAAATACTGACATAAAGTCGCACTCTTTGAAATTTTGCTGTTGAAAGATTGACTCTAAAATATCATAGAATTTATAATCAAAAATTAATAAAATACCGGGACATTCTATATAACAAGGAATAAGAGAGCAACTCTTTGTCTAATTTTTTGAAAAGTTTCTAATAATTGCTTCGGATGGAGTCGTTTTTGGACGAGCTGTTAAGATTACAGGTAGTAGCAGCTGAGGCTCTTTCGCAGTTGCTTGACCGTTGAGGAGAAGACTTTGTGAATATAAGGACGAGACAATAGAATGCGAACACGCGCGCTAATGTCTCGAGTGCAGTTATCTAAAAGTGACTTTTAGGAGAACCGTGTCCCAAAACTATCTCGCGAGCATCCGTTAGGCGAAGATACTCGAGCATGGATAAAGATAAAAAGAATGCACATGATATTGGTGTGAATGAGTGCATAACGGAGCGAACGAGATTTTCTACGAGATTAAATGGAAGAGGAATCGCTTGCAAAATATGCATCGGGAAATGTCGAGACTCGGAGCGCGGAGAAAAAAAGATCGTTTGGAATTGATCGTTCCATTTATTCGACGATAATGTGCCACTCTACCCTCTCCCGTTCCGCCCTTTCTGTTATCGCGCAAACGTCATCGGAGCTGTTTAAAAAAAGAAGATATCGAATTTATGAGATTATTGAAAACTTTAGTCTCGATATTTAAACGGGTGATGTTTCACGACAATGAGAAATATCTCCGATGAGAAATATTGTGTGTTCAGCATTCAAATATTTTACGTTAATAGTGCATAGAATCTGATAGTCGAATATATATATACATGCGATTAAAAAGATTGCACATGTAGCTGAGTGTAATTTACCATCATTATTGCAAAAAAAAAACAAAATAAAAAATAAATAAGCTTAATAAAATATAAATTTTTCTATCGTTGTATGCGCACAGAGCAACAAACATTCAGATTTCATCATAATAAAAATCAGTGTATCGCGAAAAGCAGTAACGGTGAGTCACACGACGCGAAAATATTCTTCGAGGATCTTTATTTCCGATCGGCAGACGAAAGGATTATCTGGAAATTGATGGATCACCCGCTAGTGCGGGCGCATCCGCTGGCTGCAAATAGTCGCTTGTGGCCTTCGGGAATAGGTCGGAGAGACTGGCGAGACTGGTAACGGGTAGGACGCGGGGTATAAGGTGGTGCCTTCAACCACGAAGAAGCGCAGTGAAGCGAACACGTGATAAGGGCCATCTCCGTCGCCACAGCTCTACCGAGAGTAGCGTGTGGCGGCTACAGGGAGACTGGAGACGTCAAGGGTGAGTCTTTTAGGTGCGAAGAGGGCTAGCCGCAATTTATTCCAATATTTAGAGCGAGAGTCGAAAGAATTAGCTCTCCGATGAATCCTAACTTTTCCTAGTGGTCGCAGTTTCTATCCTCGCTATGTTACCTTCTTTCTCGCTACCATCTTTTCTTGTCAGTCCATCAGACTTTCAATGAATCGTTTATACTACTGCTTTACCCCTTTCGGCTTAGCGTTCATTGTGAAATCGTTTGGGGTGAGACTCGCCGCAAGAGGACATAAGACTTCTAGCCTTTACTATCGCAGTTCGAAGTTTTCAAAGTCATCGAAGGAATTTTGTGAGTCAAATTGCGGGTAGAAGAGTGGCAGGGACGAAAGGGAGCGAATACCTCGTGGATATTTCAGGGGGAAATGTTTCGGATGCTATTTGCCGAAGGATCAGCTCACTCGCGCGTGAGTAGCAATTCTCGAGCTTACGTCTGATAGCTCGCGCATCGATTCTCGATGAGAAAACGCTTTTTACATTTTTCAAATCTACGTATCGCCAAACAAATGTTTACACGATGAAATTTCTTTATGTCGTCGTGATATCTGTCTGATATCCAAAAACAAAAATATAAATATAAGAAAATCTTTATTCTCAATAAAGAAATTTACATAAATTTACATAAATACAATTTAAGTATTTTTATCATATCTCACTTGTGACATGTGTGTTTTACGTATAAACACAATGAGTATTGTGTGTGTGCGTATACACACATACATACACACACATACAATGTATATTATATACAATATATATTTTTTTAATTATTAAATTCGCTAAAAAATATATTATTATTATTATTTCAAATAATTACTAGCTTATTCAAATATTATAGTTATTTATTTGCAATATAACATTGATATGCAAGAATTTGATGATTATCGTATAATTCGACGTTGGGAATTTGAGTGTGAAATAGTATTTGCTCAAATTATTATCCGCGAAGAAAGCTCCCCTGATTTATCTCAAGAAGAACGACCTTTCGAGACCGGACCTTGAGATATTCCGTTGCAAAACTTTGCGCGTTCGCGAAATTATTACACTCTACTGCAAGAAGAACGAAGAAACTTACGGAGGAAAGTTTTCGCGTCATGAAAACTCTTCGGAAGAAGCTACAACTAGCAAACTGATATTGCACATCAGTAATCATTGAACAATTATTAAAATAAGTTAAAAGACTCGTAAAAATTTCAAAAAAAAGGCCAATACGAGTTAATATACAGAAATTGGTGAATTGTAGTAGTTGTTTTTATTAAATAAAAATAATTTAAATATTTCAATCCAAAATCAGATCTTCTTCAGTAAATAACTGAATAAATAGAAACATAAAAAGTTACAAAGAATTTCCAGCACAAAGATTATAATATAATATACCCAAAAGTTAGGAAGAACTCTATCAAAATTATTAAAATCAAACTTAACAAATTACTTAGGTAGCACATTAAAAAAGAATACATTAATGATTTAACGTATAAAACTATAAAATCTAGTGATGTGATTAATCAAGAACTTATAGAATTCTTACGATTCGTAAATATGAATTCTTTGTTCTTTTCAGATTAATAGTCTCTTCTATTAATAGTTTATTACATGATTTTGTAGAATTTTTAAAACAATATTATATTAAAATTATCTTATGTGTCGGCATTCGGCAACGTATTTTGATGATTTTATCTTAAAGGTGTATGCGACTCGTTTGTTGTATGTGACTTTCAATGATATCTATCACAAAGAATTCTGTAATTTTTCTAATTTTTCTTATTTTACGTATTTCTTATTCAGCGTAGCTGATAATGATCTAAATCAATAAAGGTCGAAACGTTCAACATGTCAATTTTTTACTGTATTTATTAAACTGCCTCTAACTGCAGTCCAAAGGCTGGAAGGTCTAAGTTATTTAATTTTGTATTATATTAAAAAGTCTATCAAAAGCGGACAGCCATATAAATAACAGTTTTAAATTTGTCAACATACTTAGACATGTTAAAGTGCAACATGATCACGTTCTTTTATCTCTAGATGTCTAGTTTTCTTGTTTACAAATGGTCCGATTGAGTTAGCAATTAAAAGTGTTAAAGTAAGATGGCAATATTGTATATCAGAACAAAAACCAAAGACGGTTAGATTTCTAAATTTAATAGCTTATAAATTTTTACAAGCTATTAAATTTATCATCTACCATATTATCATGTTTAATGGAAGATATACAAACAGACTTTTGGTACACCTATTGGTTCTTAATGCTGATATAGTATCTCCTGCTGATATAGTAATGAAAAATCTTGAAAAAGATCTGTTTTAAAACAATTAAAATTTAAAAACCTACTTTTCATTACAGATACCTAGATGACATTATTTTAATAGCTCCAGTTTAAAAATTTTATTGAAGTTATTTAACAAATTTCAAAATAATTAAAGAAAAGAAATTCTACTGTTGTTTATTATATAAAAGTAAAAGAACTTTTATAATAATAATCTTGATACTTCTTAAAATAAACAATTAATAAAATACATATACATATATGTAGAAATAGAGAATAAGATAAAAGATATTTTAAGTTTGTTAACACATCCTCATCGCTGTTTCAGTCAAAATCACGCAGTTTAGATTTATTTCTGACTTTGATGACGTGTATGCCTTCTTGATTTTACAAAGCTTCTGATTGCGTCATCCGTCGTGAAATCCTTTTTTCGAATCTTTTCGTCGCGGGCTTTTTGTACTGCGCGTGGAAGCTCGCTGAAATTTCTTTTCATGGTAACCATCGTCGTTGTCTGCGCAGACTACTGCCACTCACCACGGAATGCTCCAAGATCTTCCCACGCTATCGTTTAATTCTCTCGGCTCACCTTTTTCTTAATAAACGCCGTCAGATTTTCTTGACAGATTTTTGCAGATAGCGCTTGATTTCTTCATTTCCTTCATTTTGAGTTTTAAACTTTCACACTTTTTCCCGATTCTCTTGCTTGCTTGCTCAAAGTTTCCCTGCTTACGCGACAAACACCTTTCGTTTCAAAGATGATTATATTTTCAGTCAGATGTTAGACAATGATTTTTTTCTTCAAGTATGCATAGAATTGTCTCTTGCGGCATATCTTTGTTCGGACGAGTCGATTTCTCAATTAGGGCAAAATTTTACATTGTAGATTGCAATAAAGAAAGTCTTAATATGATAGGAATATATTTTGCATCAACTTCGCTCTATTTAGCATCTAAAGATAGCATTCAAGTGTAAATTGTAAACGTTTGACTATATTATACGACTAATTTTGTAACGTAGTAAATTGATTTTGTTATATAACATTTATCTCTAGTACAGAACATCACTAATATAACCGAATAATAACAAGCATTTGAAAAGACAAATACAACAAATAGAACTGGATTTATTTTACTACTTTAATTATGTTTGATCCAGACATTGTAAACGTTTATTTCTTTAATTATTTTGCACAAATGTCTCACAAGTTCTTCGACAGTTGAGTCGTATAATTTTCAGCATTACATCATGTAACGCGGTATGTTCAGAAAGTTCACGAGTGAAAAAGAGAGAGAGAGAGAGAGAGAGAGAGAGAGAGATACGGAAATCCGAGCTCTCAACGTTGTCGACCACGGTAACGTTACCTGCAGTTCCTTAGGCAACGCAAATTATATGTTCAACTCTTGAGACAGGCGAACGACTCAATTTGCTTATTCGACTTCGCACTTGAATCTAATTGGTTTCGCTCACACGTGACCGCGTTCTCGCGCGTTAATGGTTTGCGGATTTCAATATCGCCGCTCGAAGCAACGACTAGGAAAAAGAGAACGCTCAAAGAAAGTCTCAACGATCCGTAAGTTACATGCCGTAAATTTGTTAAAAAAGCTTAAACTCGCGTAAAAAGCCGTGAACTAAATTCTAAACTCGTTCTGAAACAGGTTTACGTTAAAAGCATAGTTGGTCGAATATGATCCATTTCTCGCGCGACGGCCATCTCTCTCACGAGAATTTAATACAATTCGGAACTGTTTAACGAACTCCGTCCGAACATTTGATCCTGAATGGCGGAATCTGAAAAACCGAATTAAAGCGCACGTCAAACAAATAATCCTTCTACCACGGCTCGGCAAACCGGCCAGTGAAATTACTTTGTCGTAATTGTCTCTCATTCGCTCATTCCAAAGCCTATTTTAATGCATCACGCGGCAATATTGTCAAATTGTATCGCGAACGTTTCTGACGCGTTCTGACGTTCTCTCGATTTTGTCCAAATATTCGATACTTCCAATCATCGCGAGCGAAATTTAATTAGCAACATCTGACAATTGTATTGTTAATCAGTTAATTGATGATTGAGCACCAACGACATATATTCTTGGACGATATTACAAATTAAATGAAAGCCTTCTCGTAATATCATCTCTATGAGAAGATCATAAGCTGGTTCAGCAACTGCACTTTCATATGGTAATATTTGCATCCGAATTAAGAGCAAGCACTGTCCGCATTAGGTTAATTGCTACTCTACTTCGCAAATAATTACGCTACTATCAACGTGCCAAATGACCAGCAACAAATATTGCACCTGCGAGAAACGAGACTTCATATTTCTTTTATTTCTTCACGTATTGTCATAACGTAAAGAAAACTATTGAAATTTTATTGTTTTTTTATCGTTTAGAAATCGAATGCAGCTACTTTTCAAAGTTATTGACTTTTACCGGAGTGATTAAAAATTATAATAATAACAATACTAATGTTATTGCAGCTGTAATTATAATTATGCATTGTGAGAGAAAAATGTTTTCTCTGAAATCGAGAAATATGATAGGAAATATAATTTATAGGATACGTTTATATTTTAAAAATAATATATATGTGTATATTTTTAAAAATATACATATATTATTTTTTAGCAAAATATACGTATATATTTTTTACCGCGCAAATTAAAATACATAAAAAATTCGAACTGAATAACAATTCTAAAATTCATATAGGATGCTACTTTGTAGTTTGTATAAACTTAAATAGGATTGTAACCATATGCTTCATTAGGTTAAATGAGTAATACAAATATGAATTATCATATATATGAATTATTTATTTAACCTAATGAAGCGTATGGCTACAAAGTCCTATTTAAGTTTATACTTAAATTCTTTGAAGCCGTATTAAATGTTTTATCATTCGATTATTCGGCAAATAACATTAGTATAGAACGTGATTTTTTTGTTTGCGACGTCTTAGTTTACGCATATTTGGATTTGTTTCCTTCGATTGACAGGTGAAGCGCAACAAGAGCGTTTTCGTCCGCGAATATCGGCGCGTCAAATCCGCAAATAAATAGATCCGGCATCAAGTCCGTCAATCCGTAAGCTGACAAGACTCGCCGCATCGCTTTTGAACGCGGTACTCTTCTCTCTGCTCATGTTTCTTCAATCTCGCATTCACAAGAAATGCTTAATCCTTCACACGGCCGATAGGTTCACCGTCTGCTCTTAAAATTGGCGAACGTGTAATTGCGAACGCGCGGAAACTGATGGTTCAAAATCTCACGTTACATTCTCAGGCAACGTTTGTTTTGCAGCTGTAATTCGTAACTCGAGCCTCACGAGACGACGACGCATATTGCGCGCGAATCGTTGTCCCTTAACCGGCGACGAGACACTAGTGTCCACAGACAATGTAATCCCATCCTCGTACGGACAGATAGGAGAGGGAGGTGAAGGAGCAGCGCGCGAGTATGGTTAAGTATATTACAGAAATTGCCGCGGGTGACTGGTCCATTTGTAAATGAGATTGAGTCACCAGTTACGGCGGTCCCTCGTCGTCGTCGTCGTCGTCGTCGGAAGAGGAGAAGCAGGAGGATGTACTCGCTAACGGAGAGCCTGCGGCTTACGTGAAACCCGAGGAGGCGGAGGAGCGCGCAACGTTAACCGCCGCTACGAATGAGTTCCGCGCGCGCGCACCATGTAACGAGGAAAAATTAGATTTACGTTTAAGACGCCGGGAGAGAGTACGATGTACCGGGAATGGGATTCGCCCGCCGGGAATATCGCGGAATAAACGTGTCTCGTCGGGTCCGCTATCGCGGTTTATTAGAACTTTTTTTTTATGTAGAACCCAGAATGTAATATGTAAGCATATACTTTGAAACAAGAATGTATTTCACATAGGATATTTTAATATGACGTGATTTTTCTCAATTCGAGAGATGCGACGAAAGTTTGTTTCGTCGAACGTCAAAGGGATAAATCAGATTGAAGCGATTATATATTTAATGTCAAATTTGCGCCGCAAGCAAAGTTTCTGTAGATTTGTGTATTTTAGTATTTTTAGCTTTTAACGGATTAACTCGGACATAGCGCACAAAAACTCTGTTTCCATTCAGGTTAATAAATCTAAATAATAGTAGTATCGCGCGCGTACGCAGACATTCCTATTGTGCGATTTTCTATGTTGTGTGTGAGCCGCTGTATCTCCCGGATCATACTGATGGATGGAGTGCAATCTTCTCGGCCGGCATTCTCACAGAAATAAGACCACTTTCGCTCCGTTATCGTGCCAGTCACGCGACGTCGTTTTCACTTCTTTCTTCTTTATTTTTTATAAACATCCATTTCTACCGTTGATCAACGAACGGCTTAAAGCCAACATTTTTCGTGCCTTCAGCTACGTCGAGCAGAGTTAATTAGCACTCCGACCTTGTTTCCTACTCGCACGGCGCAGCTCTCCTTGTGCGTATTTTTACGAGCTCGGTCTGTTTATACGTGTACTCGTGCGTTAGCTCGTAAAGTCACCTTACGAGACGCACGGGATTTTTCGACATTGCGCGGAATGTAACAAAATCGACTATAAAAAAAGTAAGCGAAATTACTCCCTTTGCGGTTAATATGTCAGACTAACCTTTTAAACAAATCGAGAAATGTCTCATGCATGCATAAATACACAGTATTGCGCTGAAATCTTTATAAAAAGTAGACATCCTGTGTATAGATTTCTGGTATTATATGGAATCTCGTAATGTGCAAGAACTTTTTTGTATCAAATTACAGCGATGCTGCACGCGTTTGAGAGTCTCGATTGTCGAGATAAATATAAAGAAAGAAAAAGAGAAAACAGAAGAATACGCAAGCGAGGAAAGCGAATTTTGCAGAATAATATTTCTTAGAGAGCGAGAAGTGGTGCAACGATGATATCCTGATCTGAACGTAACTATATCCCTAGGGAAGTGAGAAATGAAATTCCTAGCTCTATCTCGGGTACGTGGTCAAAAATAAAGTGAGCTTCTTTACCCGGCTGGCCACGTGTAATGGAGTGGAAGAGGCGAAAAACTTTCACGGAATACCGAGCAGAAAGCGGAGAAGAGACACCAATCTTATCGTGGACCTGTACATATAGACTGATTCACAAATTCGCGATTGTTGGTGCCGGAAACTTTTCCATTTTTGAACATTTCAACTGTAAGAAAAAACCAATATAAAAAACTTATAAATTTGTTATTGTTAATCTGAGTTATAATAACTTTGCTATATTTACATAAATGGTTTATTTATAAATTAATAACTAATAAATTCAACTCATTGATACAGCAATATAATTTATAACGTGATAGTTATGATTTGCACGGTAATTCGCATAAACTTCAGTTGTTTGCTAAAATGGAGCAAAATATCTGCACACTATCGAGCTTCGTAGGAGCCAGACGACCGCATCGCGCGTTCATTTAAGAGTAGATGAAGTCTCATCGTTGCAGGTGGGATGGAGGCGAAATTTTTCCGGCGTTAAGTACACTCGCAGACGTAGGAAAGTAGTCTCGAGGGGTAGAAATGAAAAAAGTTCGCGGCACGTGCTCCCTGGCGGCGAAAAGGAAGCGCGAATAATCCGTACGGGCGATTTGCTAAATCGGACTCTTCCCGATGAGACTCCGCGCGCAAGCATGCTCTCGCAGCCTTGTCCTCGCGAACTTGCACCTGAGACGTGATCGAAAATATAATAGGCTAGTTATACGCAACCGAGAATACGCGCGATCGAGAGATATCTCTCGTCGCGCGACGGCTAGGAAAAAAAAGTATAAGTACCATTACAAGCAAACGATCGTTGAGCTCGATCGTCTAACATCCGCTCGGATTCTCTCTTCCTCTCGCATCTCTAAAATAGCTAGCAAGGATCGGAAGTGGTTTGTAGGTGCAAAATGGGTAGCGGTTGCCTGCCGTGGCATTAATGTCGGGATTAGATCTGAGACCGTTAGTCTGCGTTTCGATGCTGGCGAACGTGAAACTCCACTCCTGCATTCCGTGATCGAACACCTTAGAACCATCAGTGGCACCTTCACTCTTCTCTCTTTCCTTCCTTTCTCCGTTCGCTCGACGCAAAATTCCCGTCGTAGCGCTCATCCCGTGCACTGGCTTCCAGCCACTCTTTAAACAGTCTAGCGACAACCGGAGAGGTGGGTGACGAGGTGTGAGAGTGAGCAGGAAGAGGCGATGCGACGGAGACGGACGGAAGAGACGAAGGAACCTCCGTCTAATGGGATATCGATATATTCATGGAGGCTCATCTCCAGCAGTCTCCTTTTCCCACCTCGAGAGCAACGGGATACTTCTCCCATTCTCGGATGCATGCCGGGGTGAGATAGGGTGCCAGGCTAATTGTTTTCAATCCCTCTCCTTCCATCGCGTCGACCTCCGCTCTCTCGTCACCCTCATCGTCTTTCCACCGTCTCTCAAAGATTGTAGACCTCTTTCTCCGTCGTTCTTCAATGTTCTCTTTCTTACCTTCTTGCTTGTTTCTGCCCTCCGCCTATGCTTTCTTCTTCTTCTTCTTCTTTTAGATCTTCTTTTTCTTCTTGCTGCAAAGTAAAGGAACCATCGCCAGCTGAATGGATCACCGGGGGTTCGGCAGACCTCTCAGCGCGCCCGCTTCTTCTTCCTTAGTTTGCAATGCAATAAGCGAACTGCGCCGACGACGGTGGTTTGACTCTCGTGAAGTAATTAATATTCGGAGAGGGATGGCCGCAAGATTGTTCGTCAGACGATGTTACGCGCTCGCTTTTCTTTTTTATATTTTTATATTGTTATTAACGTGCTAGCGTTTTTACCATTTTTTTGTCGTGCTTTGAAACTCGGTTTGTATTTTTAACGTAAGAATTATATATCTTATCAATATAAATACAAAACGGAAAAGAGAAAACATAGGTAAAATTTTATTCTTCCACTTTTTTGGAAAGTGCAATTATTAAATATAATTACATAATCTCGCGTGTGTAAAACTTTATTGGTATTATTGCGTGTGAAGCAAACAAACAAAAAAAAGAAAAATAGGATTTATTCTACATAATTTATATAATAATAATATATAGATAATCGCATGATTACAAAAACGTGTACCTATATAAACTAGTGATCGGTTATTCATCCTAAAATAGCAAGATCTTAAGAAAAAATGTTGAATAACAACGCGGAAAGAACGTGGCTTGCAATACTGCGACAAATACAACGAATTGGGGCTAAGAAAGGGCTCAAAGGATTAAAAGGGAAAATCGCGAGTGCCAGCCAAATGCGCGCAAGTTCGTTGCGCTTCGATCCAATTCCCGCCCGACTCGCGGGCAACGAAGGTATTCTACCAAGTTGATTGAATCATCCGGTTCACGATTCCTTCCGACATTCTGCTCGGATTGCCGGCAAAGCACTCTTACTGCTCGCGCGCGATCTCAGCGGATTCCTAGGCTCGATCAACACTCTCGCCGTGATTCGAGTTTGCACGTGCGCTGCTGCTGCCTGTACATACGATGCGAAACAAAGCGCGCCCAGCTGCTACTGCTGCTGCTGCTGTTGCTGTTGCCGTTGCTACCGCTTCGTTACACGCTGCCCATTACTCTGATGACTATTA
>QVNW01002000.1:0-49331 GCA_014825475.1 Pseudomyrmex flavicornis
GAATTATCAATTCGCACGTGCAGATTTTTAGCCATGCATATTCACGCCGGTGAGCACCATTTATCGTCACTACATACACAGGCTTTTCGCGGACGCGTATAAACGCACAGTATGCGTAACGACGCAATCAAAATGATTTCAATTCACGATATTAGCGGCGCCCATTGAATCGCTCACGAAAAATAAATCGCATGAAATAGCACAAATCCTGTTTAGCTTTTGCAATGCTCTTCTCGATGTGTATATATATGTATATGTATATTTGGCCGCGTTCATTTCGCATGCTCATTCACAAAACGCACACGGTTTTAATCAGAGGCTTTCTCGAGAGCGTGTGTAACAAAATTTTTTTTTATTTTATTTCATTTTTTTGGACTGAGATTACGTGCGTCGCCGTTGCGAATATACTGCAAATCCGATGAACACGGAAGGTATATCGGCACACAATATGAAGCTTATATAAATAGTTTGTATAGCCCCGGCGGTGTATCTCGATTTTGAATTATTCTGAAAAGACTTAATTTCGAGTTCGCAGTTTATTGGTTTATCAAAGCTCTCTCGTGTAACGTGACACTTTGAATAAACCATGCACATCAGGCTGTTGCGCAATGTGCGCGGTTCGTTAAATAAATTATTTGATACATTAACGACCGCGACTCAGTTCGGAAACGCCGTAATATATGATCAATGCGTCGTGCGCGCATTTGCTAACGATCGTTATGGTCGCGTGTAAAGCGCGCTATCGTTCGATAGCATCTTTACTCAAATCGTTAACTATTATAAGCGGATTTGCAATCGTCGAAACATTCTAGCGTGCCTCTGTGTTCAGCGTAACGCAATATGGACGAACTCCTGCGGAATTATATCCTACGTTGATCATCGTAGCGCGGTGTATTTATGCCGCTCGATTAAATGCGTTCATTTGCGCGTCGTATAAGCGAATAATGTCTCATTGCGATAGTTCAATCTGTAATTCTTATTTATTTAATAATAATTGAAATTGTGCGCGCGCGCTATTTCGAATAGAAATTCGTATTTTCTCTTAATGAGATACTACATTAAAATTAATAGCGAGAATAAAAACAAAATAAAAACCAAAAAAGTCACCAATGGTAACGTTGTTGAGATATCGATCTTTTTGAAATCCGTCTTTAACACACGGGCTTTCAAAAGCCAAGTCTATGATAACACACGCGCATCACGTACGTGCAATCAGAAGGGAGCGACCGGATCGCGCGGCATCTCGTAGCCAGAGGTTTCATATAGATATATCGTGTGAGAGAGTACGCAATCCACATAGGATTTCACGTAGGTACGTCAAAAGGGAGGTAAGAGGAGAGGAAGAGGTCGCAGCACAGCGTCCCTGTACATGCAACCCCGAAAGCGACTATTCCCAAGGTGGCTATAGAGCCACTCGAATACATTCTGCTTTCGTTCCTGAATGCAAGCCGGGATGATAGCCGGCTGATAGCACGGCTACCGAACGGTCACTTTGACAGATCCATCCTGGCTAGTGGAAGCACCCTGCGCACGAATCATCGCCACCTCCCCCCCTCCCCCTACTCCCCATCTTCTCTTTGGTCTATACGGCGATTTGTCCTTTCAGAGAGAGAGAGAGAGAGAGAGCGGATGAGCCTCGGATAATTTTCCTAACGAATCGGACGGGTTCGTGTATGGAATCACAAAGCGACCATCGCGGAATTAAATGGCAGATTAATCGGTTCTAATGCGCGCGCAACCAGCGACGCGCTTTGATTACACGCCCACGTGACGATAAGGAGCAAGCGGATGTGTGTGCGCGCATACACCAAGAAAGGACACGTTCTTTGTGAGCGATATTTGTGCCGTTTTACAGCGTTCTTTGAAAGTGAGACGATAATTTTACGGTCGTTGGGTCGTGCATAAGAGTTTAATAGATCCGCGTTGGACACACATTTATGTTTCCATTTTACTTTTACTCTTCTCCTCTCCGGGGATCCGGTCGCACAATGCATTTACGAACGCGATGCGAACGCGTTAACGGTGTGTTGCGTTATATATGTTAACTATATGAATTTATACCTCTCCCTTGCGATTAGTTTGTTTATATTAACGTAAATTTACATTTCCTACTTGTTGATAAAGTTTCGTATTTTTGTCACGGTCGATAAAAACTTTCCGCTAGGGAGAAATTTGTCTGCTCACTTGGTTTTACATATATATATTAGTGAAAAATGCGCCGTAAACCTCCTATTTTTCAAGAAAAATCTTCTGAAAACAGAGAGAGTTTTAACGCTTAAAGAGAAATTACATTATAAGCTCTACTTTTTGTTACATATAAAAACCCATACCGACACTAGAGGGTGGTTTATGCTCCCCAGGCCGATTTTTTTTTTTTTTTTTTTTTGCGTCAGCTGACCGCCCTTAATACGGTCCCGACATATCGTTTTGATAAATCGCAACAATTACTCAACGCGCTGTTCTACAGCGCATATGTCCCCAGGAAATCGGGTCCGCCTCGAAACTCGTCTCACCCCCTGCGTTGTCCCGTGTGGCTGGGAACGCTTTTTGTTCGGGGCGTGGGACGCGCCCGATATGCTCGAGGATTACGCGCGCAACGTTATGCCTAATTGTATAAATCGGCATTGTTCGGACCTTCGTCAAGTTAAATCGTCTCGCGTCATGATATCGTACATAAAGAAGATTATCGCAAAGAATATATTATTGTTTTTTTTTTTTAAATAAACACGTGTGTAATTTTTCATATGTGTGTGTGTATGTTATATTATATTTTTTTGTGCAAAAATAGAAATTCTTTCACTCTTCGTATTGCAACATTTTTATACTTGTGATATCTTCTCGCCCAATATCGCGCAACGTTGAGGAGCGATTTTATTTTCACTGTCTGAATTTCGCGAGTAAGCCACACGCGTATTATTTCGCGGCGAAGTGTGTATTTTCTTTCAATCTCATCTATATATACATAGCGAGAAAAACAAAATCGAAAAAGACAGAGCGCGCCGGGGGGAGGGGGGATTGCGAATAGGAACGTTGGATTTCGCAAGAGAAAAGCACAGAGAGACGCCAGCAGGCGCGAAATTATAGATGAGTATCAACCGCACGTGATCCAAGCAGATAATGCGTCAAATGAATAGGTCGGTTCGACAATGAGGGACCCACCGTGACTCTTTCATACGCTTGATCCGGGCTTAACTCCTCTCCCCTTAATCAGTTTCCGATCCCCTAATGATTTCGGGTGCGGTTATGATCCTCGCGGCGCACCTACTGATCGCCAGTATGATGTGCATCGCAACCGATACTGGATGCGTGAAGGTGGAAGCTTCGCTCCCATCGCTCCCATTTGTCGTTCATAAACCCTGTTCGCCCTTTGATATCAATTTTGAATGCCGTTCGGTGGTCGTGTAAACGAATCTTGAAACCACCATCCGGATGATGTTGTACTCCGGACAATTTGATCGATCGTTTGAATTATCTGCAATATTTATTATCGTTTTGTTCGTCGGAAAAAACTTGCGCAAAAACTGACAAATACAATTTTATTGCGAGAGGAACATACAAATAATTTCGGATACGCGAGCAGTTTCGAGAGAGAAAACCTGTGTCACAGAAAGTGGCGATTGTCGCATGTAACGGCAATTATTCACGCGGCTGAAATCGAATTAATCAAGGCGGAAGTGAAAAGTAGGCGTGGGATGAAAAGCGAATGAGGGGGAGCAGGACGGAGAAATACTCAATTAAGCTCCGAGGCTTTTCGTCTTTCTCTCTCTCTCTCTCTCTCTCTCTCTCTCTCTCTCTCTCGAGGTCTCCGAGATTTATCCTGAATAACCGGCCGCGTCGGTTGCGTATTTAAATCACGGAGAAAGGGGGACACAGCAAAACCGACGAGGACGCAGAAGAACTTGAGACGGAAACCCTCTCCTTTTATCCGTCAAGCGATGTTCCGGAAAAGATGGGTGGTGGCGACGCGCGAGTCGATCTGCGGCGATCGAGGGTAGTTAAGACTGTTAACTTGATGGATCGATTCCTCGTGGATACACTACGAGATCGGGTTACGAAAGTTCAAGAGGCGAGGGTTAAGATGTCGAGTGTACCCTTGAAATACCGATGGCACTAGTGTCGAGAAATCCTCTCCTAGTCTTTCCCGTAGCCAACAACTATCTTCTTTAACAAGCGAGCGTTTGCAGTTTGTTTCCTGCGTTTTACGTTCCGTAATGGAGCCATTAAATCGTTTTTTTGTCAAATAAAACATTAACATCTGTGAAGTAATTATCTTCAAAAATTCTAAATACATTACACCGTAGCGCTGTAGTTTTTAATATTTTGTACAGGAACAATAAAAATATTAATATTAACAATTTTTTTTTGTAAAATATCTTATCTATTTTCGAAGTATGCCATTTTTTATACAATACAGAAACACATTTGAAAGCGTATACCTATTTAAACGCAATATTTACGCTGATTAGCTCTGAAATAGAAGCCGCGCGCGTACACGGTCGAAGAAATTCAAACCTCGTCACGAAACGGGAATAAACACGCGGCGCCGTGATTGACGCGCTACTCGTACGCGACACGGCCTTCGAAATGAACGCCGAGTGTGAACTGCAAACTGCATATACGTTTGCGTGTATGTTCGCGGCCGAGCGAACGATAGAGCGGAGCCAGTGCGTTCGTTCGCGTTGACAAAGGGTGAGTTATTGTCTGGTCATGACGGTCGGCGTACCGAACTTTTTCAATTAGGTCTAAATCTTAATGAACTTAATGCGTTCAGAAGTCTTTGCGCGATTTGTCGGCGAGCGATTTCGATCTCGGCTGGTTCTTCGCGACGTTTTCATTAATCCGCCAACCAATCGCCACCCCCGTGTGTCGGGTGTTATCGGCAAACTGATTTTTCTTTCGCAGACAGTGAAACAACGAAACGGAGAAACGCGAGAACTCACGTTCGACGTCGTACAGCCCGCGTTAAATGAGGATCACGCGGAGATGGTTTTTTTTTTTTTTTTTTTTTTTTTTTTCGTCGAGAGCCGTAACGTCGCTGCTCTCCTCTTCCCTCCCCTCTTCCAAGTCGGTCACGCCGAGCTTATCGGGAGCTTTCCCTCGCCCGGTCGATATCTACCTAGCGTAAGCTCGTTGTGGTAATTAATGACTCGGAAGGATAAACGTAGATACTCAATGAAAATATTAGTCCTATGATATATCGCGCGCCGTGGCGCACGAACTGCTAGCGGGATGAAATTTATTACGGAGATGTGCTTCCACAACTTTATATACATACAAGTAACCGAGTTACGAGATTCTTTACGAGAGATAAAAAAAAAAAAAAAAAACAAAAAACAAAAAACAAAAAACCCCGAGGAAGATTCAACAAATTATACAAGAGACTGATTTTTAGACAAAACAACTCTCAATTTCGAATGAAGAAGGAACTATACCGGAACTATATTATTCGCGAGATTTTTGTCTAGTCTTATATATTATTATAATGCTAATTAATTTTCTGTCCGAGAGTAACGTGAGTATTACTTTTAATATCTCGTTATTTAATGCAGTCGTGTATTATTAACATGTCATCATGATCCGCGCCTTAAGGGACGGGAAACGGTGCGCGCGGAGAAAAGATGAAAATCCGTAGAGTTCGCGGAAATTCGCGACAAGAGAGCAATGAGAATCCTCTTATCCTTCGAGCATCCTTCCGTCCGCCTCTGCACGCAACACGGGAACGAGGGAAAGCCGACGAAACGTTGATTAAAATGCATTTGTCGAGTTTTTCGCCTGGACGCTTCCTTTTCCGTATACCGACGCGCCTCGTCGCGCGCACGATGCGCGTCGTCGTCGTCGTCATCGCCATCGCCATCGCCATCGCCATCGCCATCGCCATCGCCGCCGCCGCCGCCGCTGTGCATACGCACGTCGAGCCCGCGCGTGTGTCCGTATTAATTAACGCTAATTTTTTAATTAGAATCTCGGTCGGCAACAGCATCAACGTCACGCTCGCGAGAAGCCCGCCGTCGCTATGTGAAAAAACGAGCGATAACGCGACGAGAGAACCGAGAAGAAGGAATGTAGAGATAATAATATCCGCTTAACGGGGAGGCGGGCGCGCGCGGTACGGTGGATGAAAAAATTTCCTGGATTTCGTTATGACGGGGACGAAACACCGTCGGCACTTCCGTTACTCGCGTAATAATCAGTGGCACGTATATTTCAACGTAGACACCCCGTTAGAGTATCTCCTCCATTTCGAGAATGTAATAGCGTAATAACGGCGTCCCCGACAAAGTTACGAAAAATCGCTCCGAAAGATATAACGTCGTGTAATAATAATCCCAACATTTTTTGGAATACGGTTTTCGGCGGCGGTGTAATTTCTTCCTCTTAGGTGGCTAAAAAAGAAATAATTTCGAGGATTCTTTGAATTCGCGTCGGAGAATTTTTGAATACGTAAATCTCGTATAAGTTTTTTTTTAGAAAGATAGAAGGATTAGCTCCAAGATTTTAAAATTTAACGTTGTAAGGCAGTTGTAAGGCAATATATAATATCACTCACATTATTCAAATAAATAACTTATTAATACTACACACAACAACACCAGTGTCTTGCTTCAACTGCCTTACAACGTTAAAGTTTTTTTTTGTTTTTAACTTTACGTTTATCTCTACGTTTATCTTCAACGTTCCATTAAAAAAAAAAAAAAAAACAAATTCAATTCGAGTGTTTTCCCTAGTGCTCCAAGCTCACGGAGTCGGCTACATCGCTCTTTGATGATCTAATGATTTCGCTTTCATCTTCCGAAGCACGCGGTCACCGGAAACAGATAGGCGCGCGCGCGCGCGTTTCTGGCTCTAGCATCCTCCTGGTTCAATTTGCACTTGGTTCGGTCCTTTGCTCTCCTCGTGACAGGATGCCTTTCAATTATTCCGTCCACGCCGCTCCGTAATTTGAGCTCTACACAGTGGTCGGCTCTTTTCCCCTTCCTCTTCCCCCTATTGGCCGGCCGGTTCGGACGAGCCAGGCGCACCCCTTTTTGTTGTTTTATTTTTTTCTTCTTTTTATTTTTTTATTTTTTTTTTTTTTTGAACACGTGAAAACTGCGAAGTGTACCGCGGGGGAGGCACAACGCGAGAATTGCCGTAAAACGATGGCGAAAGTGCGGGGAAAAAAATGGGATTTTCGACGATGGCTTCGCTACCGAGAGCAAATGGGCTTTCGATCGGCTCGAATGACCATGACTTTAATTGCGTACTTTGTTCGGCGCCATCGTGTAATTTCCGGCGTTCGCCGGAGGTTTATGTACCACGGCGATGTAACGGAATTTGGCGCACGCCATAAACACGCCAAACGCCGTTGTTTTATCGGTCATAATGGGAGGACGCGGATTGTGTATCGCGTCGTGATCTGCCGAATTAACGGCCCGGCGTATACGAACGAATGACTCGTTCGCGCGAGTAAGTAACGTGTCAACAAAATCACACGTAAGTCAACACGTATGTTGTGTACGTAAACGCTCCCGTGTCTTGCGATCGTTTCTGCGCGAAATGACAAATGAAACTAAACAATCGATTTATCAAGTCTCTAAGTCTTTGGCGATAGATAATATTTTATATAAAATTTTCTACAAGATATCAAAGATATGTATGTCAGACTGTATATTAATTATTAATGTTTATATTAATTGTTGATAGTTATAAGATATTTCTAATACGATCTTCGTAAACTATGAAAAAGAAGTAAAATCTAATTTCTCGTAGATTTCTAATGTACAATTCTTTTTTTGTTTCAGGTGAGTCCGCCTACATATTTCTACTTGCCAGGGCGAACAATTGAACGCGGGACTACAACAGTGAGTCATTAGCAAATATCTTATTCATTTACGATGGTTCGATTTGCAAACTGATTGGTGGATTCGCCTCTCAGACATCCCCAACAAATTCAAGACAACTCGCGCGCGAATTCGAGGAATTAATTAGTGAAAATCCGAAGGGGATCGTGGGGTAGTTCGGGAGGGCTGTAAAGATTGGACGGCAGGCTATATCTAAGGGTGGAAGGGATGGTAGACTTTGGTACTCGAGACTTCGGCCTTCGAAACCTCCCTCACAGCAACGGGTCTCTCCCTTGGGAGCTACTCTTTTCTCTCGTTCTCTCTCACTCTCACTCTCTCTCTCTCCCTCCCTCTTTCTCTCTCTCTCTCTTCTTCATTCAACTCTGCTTCTCTCTATTTTCCAAACCACCTATGTTGGTAGATGACTTTGTTCCTCTCCCTTTTCACTTCGCGCTCTTTACCATCGCGTACTCTCTTTCTTCCCCACACTCCGATCTCTCATCGCCGATACTTTATATTAACCGCATCTTTTCGTCGGGCCGTTATCGTTATAATAAAGAAGACAGAAAGTACAATAGGGATGAACGAAAAACGAGAACAAAACTGGCCGAGACGCAAAGGCTTGATGGCGATTATCTACGGTCGCGCCGACAAAAACGTATAACGCGAACGAATTCGTGTCAGATAATTTTCGGAAGCGATATTTTCTCAATCGCACACGACACGGCAGTTGGTTATCTGTGTAATGGCGGGACTAAAAAAATCCATTTCGAAACGCCACCAGCGAGATTCGGAATCGCGATTTCATATCTGTGGAAATGGCGAATCGCAAAGAGCTTTTACTTGCATTAATACGAGAACACATTGCGTGGTATTATGACAGTCGTAAAAAGAGAAGTAATAGCTTCTCATCACGTTGGACACTGGAGTTTTAAATGTCACTTCTCTCTCTCTCTCTCTCTCTCTCTTGTAAATATAAAAAATAAAATTTATTATTACTTTTTATTATACCATAAAACAATGCATCTTTGAGATATAAATAAATATAAAACTTTTGCAAAGAAAGAGGAGAAAAAAAACGAAAACACAAACAACAGCATAATTATGTTGTTTTTTTTTATTCTTTTATTTTTTGCAGAATTTATTTAAATAGCAAGAAATATTTATTTTGCGTGGATTTTCGAAAACAAACTTTTCGCAGAGATTATTATATTTGTGTGTATATATTGATGTTTATAATATTTTTATCGAAAAACATAGTAAATAAAAACCAAGCTTTTTATTTCTCTCTGAACTGTATGGCCACAGAAAACGCGCGTATGCACGTGAAACTTTGTAAATATTGAAATATAACGAAACGACTGCATCGTTAAGTGCACGATCGGTATCGAAAGTATATCTATACGTTATATCCGCACGTAAAACGCAAGATCTACACGGTAATTGAATGTCATTGAATAACCATCTCGGAAATAATGGCCCCTTCCCTCTCTTATTTTCTCACAGTTTCCTTCGAGAAATAAGTTCTAGCGAATACCGGAGCGAAATGAACGCCCCACGTAGTTGTCTGCCGGTCTACTGCTATCTAAATTACGTTTTAAGGGAAAGAAGCTCGTGGTTATTTATTTCTTCCGCGAGTATCATACATTTCGCATTCAACATAGACATCCGACAAACCCCATCGTTGAATCTTTACTGAGGTCTTTTCATTCCTCGTTGCTTTTTTCATCCGTTTGCTCGCGAAAAATTCAAGATCAGACGCATATTTTCTATATACAAACTAACGAGTTCTAACCTTTACAAGAGCTCGGCAAAGTTTAATATTGCCAATGTGCCATGTTTATTCATAAAATGCTGCTATTCAATATTTTAATAAACGTGTCTTCGTGAAAAAGTTATTAGTTTAGGGATAGACGTGTAAAAATATATGTTTTATAACGCAGTGAAAGAAGATACTCGTTTTTTTTTTATATTCAATAATAATTCTTTTGTAATTCTTCGAAAATGATTGAACATCGGAAAGTTGTAATTTTTGCGTTTGTTCGCAATCTTCACAGCGCACAATCTTTCATTCCTAGTGTGTACATCTTCTTCTGAATGTCATTTTTGCGCTCGAAACGCTGCAGTTCGCACTTCACGCGTAACCACCCGTTATCGAACAATTTTTTTCACGACTCATCGTGGAAATTATAGCCGCGCGAGGAAAAGGGATCGGAAACCCTCTCGAGTCTGAGTCCCGAACAAACCATCTTCCCGTCTTTTACACTCCACTCGATTATCCGTAGCACCCCGAGATGAATATTCAGCTCGCATTTAGCGGCTACACTCGCTGATGGCAATTTTTTCCTTCCACTATCAAGCATGGAACGAATGACAATTAATTACATTTTAATTGCACGTTATCCTCATTACGCGCTGATTGCATTAATAGTTAGACATTTCCTGCGAGAGATTTGATTAACTCGATTATTCTCAGTATCGAGATAAATGTGCGCACTGATATTCATCTCGGCACGTTTAACATGAACGCGCTAATCATGTTATGAACTATATAATTGCATTGTCGATTATGATTATTATAATTATCAGTTCTTTCTCGCTGTTTAATCAAATTGACCGAGCTGGCGGGTAGGAACAAAGCCGCGGTATCAAATTTTAGTTAAATTATCGCAAATATTTTGCAAAGATTAGCACATCCGGAGTATTTTAGAGAATAATTTTAGCTGTGTCGTGCGATAATAATAATAATAATCGTTTCGAGATGCAATAGGTATTTGTGTTTTCCAAGGCAAAACTGATCGCTTTGGTTTTTTTTTTTTTGTTTTGTAAGCGCGCACATTAGAACAAAATATCTGGCGTCGTTTCTTCCTCGATATTACATTCTCCCGTTTAATTGTGTATTCCTTCCGCTTCGTCTTAACTCGGTACGGAGAATTCGCGAAACGTTTCCGGCGCCTTTTATGTATCCGTACGCCTCTACGTGGCCCGAGCCAAGTCGGAAACAATTATTTATAATGTGTTTCCTCCAGACGTCTGATTAACCCCGTGGGTGAATGAAACTCTCGCCTCTCTCGTCGGCTCGCGCTCTTAAAACGGGTATTTGATTATTCATCTTCTCCTTTCTTCCTGGTTTTTTTTACGATTCTACGTCGCGGCGCCGCGTCGGAGTGAAAAGAGGGTTGTGAAACCGTGGAGGATCTACGGTGGGTGCAATCCCTGGGGCTGCCGTGGTCCCTCCTTCCTCTCCTTCCTCTCCCCTTCCCCTCACCTACACGCCTACCGCGACTCCTTTCACTCTTCTCTGCATTCGACCACCCCAGGCGGAGGATAAGGTATTCTAATGCCTCCGAGCTCGCCTGCCTTTCACTCCCCCACACTCTCCCTTTCGCCCCCTTTCGTCCTTAACCCCGTCCTCTTCACTTACCTATCGTCTTTCTGCGGCATAACCTCCGTCACTGCTGCTCGTCGGTTTCTCGAACCCGTCTGCACCCTCACGTTTTTTTTTTTTTTGCCGTTTCGTTTTTTTCTTCATATCCACTACCGCCGTCGTGTATTTTGTGAATAAAAAACGGAAGGGCACGCCAGGCGGTCTAGCTGACTTTTTCTCTTTCTCTCTTTCTCTCTCTCTCTCGCGAGAAAATGGAAATCCGATATTGGTACTTCGCCCTTTAAAAGGAGTGTTTGCGCGCGCGCGCGCACGCCTACCGATACGAAACGCGCGTAAATTCTACGGTTCCGCGCGGCAATTTGCCAGATGAAAAATCGCCCCTCGACGGCGCAATGGAGCCTCGTTGAAAAACTCGATCGCTCGTGCCCGCGCAGCCGCTGGTAACATCGAGACTTTTGCACACAAACCGAAGTTCCTCCACCGAAGGTTATTTATAAACGCCATGTATATAAATGCAAAGTGGAGAGTCGCGTATTTCATCCGCGATGGTTCGCTACGCACTGAGCCCTTCTCCCTCTCCCTTCGGAACTACGGTTAACTTCAGTTAGTTCAATTTTCGAGGCTATAAATACGAGGAAAAAGTGTCTCGCGGTAATTGCGCCGTTTCCATATAGCCGCGAATAAATATGGGAAGGTTGAAAATTGAGGTAAACCTACAGTAACCGATGTGGAATACCTCATTGATGAATGGAGTAAAATGCCTTGATCGGGAAAGCGTAATTCCGTCGCTCAACAAGGATTGTCATTACAGTAATTTCTCGCAGCCGTGACTTATAGTCTCTAAGGGAGGAAAAATAGGAACGCGATAGTGCGGTAAGACGCGCGTGCAAGTAAGCAATAATACATCGCGAAATGATCGACTAGAAAATTAAATCAAATTGGAGAATTATAGAGCGCAAGTAGAACAAAGGAGAAGGACACCCTGTGAGAGAGAAAAAGAGAGAGAACGGCGGTAAGCGATCGTCGGGGGTGCAGAGTGGAAAATGTGAAGGGGATATAGAGAGAGAGAGAGGGTAGGCCGCGAGAAGAACGAGCAGAATTTATTATCACGTCAGCAAGTAGTCGTTATGTTGCCGGGAAAATGGCACGAGGAGGGAGACCTGAAAACCGGGTATAGACTAAGAACTGGGAAAAGAAAGGAGGCGAGAGAAAGAAAGGGAATGGTGTTGAAAGAAGAAAAAAAAAGAAGAAGAAGAGAGTCTTAGCTCGTTGTAATGCGCCCGGGATAGGGTGCCGGGATCTTACGGACTCGTGAGTAACGGCCGACTACCATTTTTATACGTTCCTCAGCCGTCAATTTTCGGAAGAAGACGACCGGCAAAAGAACGCGATCCAGATATTTTTCGTGCATTCATCCTGAAATTCATTCGCCCTCTTACGAACTTCAAAACGACGTATCCCCTTGAAGCGCGCGCGCGTGCGAATTTACATCAAGAACGCATACTTTCGCGACCTGGTTTCTCGTTTCGCGTTGTAGCGACACCGAGAGTATATAACTATTAGAGTATATAGTATTATTACACCGAATCGAGCCGATGCTGGTAAAGTAGAGAATTCCATCTCGCTGCTTTCTCCGTAAAAAGCTGCGAGGAGTAGACGATCGACCTTATTCGCGAGCAAAGACGTCAGAAAGGAACGGGGCGCTTCGAATAGGAATGGCATTTAGGAAATATGAAACGCGTTGCCCGCGATGCTTAATGTAAGGATTCTCCTTCACCGGTGTTCTGTAAGCTCCGAAATATCTCTTTCCGTGAAATATTTTTGAAATCGGATTAACCTCCGCACACCGCGCCGTGTCGTTTAAATATTCAATTCCACGTATCTCCTACGCAGACAGTTCCGGCGGATTAAAACATTTCTAAATCTCCATCGCAATCCGCTTTTATCTGTTTAACTCTTAATTCGTGGCCGGAAATTAAATAGAACGCCGTTTCTACGTACATGTGTTCACGTCTCTGTGTGCACGCGCGTGCGCATGCGAATTTGTTCGTCGCGAAAGAGAGCATGTTCCATAACTTAATCCATTAGACATTCTCAGCTTGGATATTTGTGCAACAAAAATAGAACAAGCGGATGTCTTAATTATGATAAACTTCAAATATCATACAATCTTCTAAATGCAATCTCATTTGACTTCGAATAGTACAATTTTCAAATTACAATCTCATAACTACGATGCGTTTATGTACATATAAAACAACAGTTTCTATAAACAAAGTCCATATTATTTCTATTTTCTTCTTTTCTTTGTCGAATATTTGAAGAAATTTGTTGATTGGATAAAATTTCGCCCCGTGCTGATCGATTTAATTAATTTGTTTGATTAATGTGTGTTTGGATGTTTGTGCGAAAACTTATGTTTATACTGGAACAAAATTACCTTTTTGTCCACCGATGCAATCTAAACCCGTTACAGCGCGCTACGAAATCTGCGCGCCAAATGTGTTTGTTTTAAAACGCCGAGTATAGGTACGCGCGCGCGCGCGCGCGCGTATCGCGTTGCAAAAGATCAATTATCAGATTACATTCATTGTTTTGGTTATACCTCGCGGGTCAAGGATCAAAAACGCTCCCAAAAACATCGGGCCGGTTAATTCGGTTCCGGGTAAAAACTACAAGAGGTGACAGCGGAGAGTACAGTATAGTGCATATCGCGATAAAGTTACCAGTATATATATAGAGGGGGAGGGGATAGGAAAGGGGGATGGAATATCGAGTGAAACCGGTTTGTCGGTTTTTAAAACGCAAAATTCATCTAGCACGTATGATCCTTCGGTTCTTTTGACGCGGGACTGCATTTTTACTCTCTTCCCGTTATATTCGAGCGCGCATATATCTATGTGATATTTACTTATTCAAGGATCAACAGCGCGTTGGTTATCCGGTCCGAAATAAAAGACACGAGATTCGCGTGAGTTTAAACGTCATAACACACTGACACACACACACACACACACACACGACGCACAGAACGGAAATTCGAAACGCACAAAACGGTAATTAACTCCGAAACCGGCACGGGATACAGAGAATATTTATTTACTTTGAACTCTCGGATCGGAATGCCTCGCGACAACGATGATTCTCTCGAAAAAATTCTAACTTGCGACAGAAATTTCACGCATCGTGTGTCAACACTGATAAAAAGTATGTTTTTCCGCGTATTTTGTTTCAAACTCTGTGTCCGTCGAAATAAGCTTTGCTTTTGCGAAAAGTGAACAGTGTTATATACGTGTTCGAACGCGCGTAATTCTCGGAAAGGATACATCGGAAGGATCACGAGGATTTAATGAAAGCACGAAATACCTGATTAACGATTCGAATCGCAGAGACTGCGAGCGAACAGTTTCCCAAACTCTGACTCGCAGAGTCTCGTGATAATCGGGAGACAAGCCGGGGACTTTGAAAGTACGAGCGACATGCACGGGAGGAGGGACGGACAGAAGATAGGAAGATTGATCAAAAGAAACCGGATCTCCGGATCGCGCGCATTAACGAGGCGGAGACGCGTCGATTTTCGCCGAGGTTCGCGCGATTGTCTCTCGCCGTCGCGTCGTCGTCGTCGCCGCGATATTTTACAGTAGAGTGTCGCGAGAAGAGATGCGAAAGGAAGGGAAAAGAGGGACGACGACGAGGGACGGCGAGATTTTCAACTCTTCGCTGATTAAAGCGAATTTCCTATGGCTCTCGCTACCGGGTAATCCGCTTGGCGGGTTTAGCAGCAGCAGCAGCAGCAGCAGCGGCGACGGCGGCGGCGGTGGTGGTGGTGGTGGCGGCGGCGGACACCACCAACCTCCGTTTCCCTATTCCAACACGCTGTGCCGCCGCTCTGATTTAAATTTATTTACATTTGTCCCTTTTCTACGGCGCGTTTCCTGCGCGGCGCTATGAACCCGACGGTGCTATTGATTTCGTCGTCCTCACTCACGAGCCACCTACTCCCCCGATCCGCTCCCTTCGCTCTTGCCTAACCCGTCCACCCACCGGGCTCTCTCTCATCCCCCGAATGCCCTCTCCGAGCAAACCCCCCTCCCACACAACGCCGGGCTTTAGTCGCGGAAATTTGCCGTTACGAAATTCATTGATCGCGTGTCCTTCCCTTTCGCCTGGTTGCGAAAAGCCCGTGACATCGTAATGTCGTCTGCACCGATGAAGATTACCACGGGTTTCGAGTCGCAGTAATATATAAAGTAAGACGCGTTCGAGTTTTAATGAGAAAGGACAAAAGGACAGCGTTCGTCAGCGTCCGATCAATCGATAGAAAATCTTAAATGACATGTCAGTTTAAAGTATCGACAAGATTTTTTTTCTCTTTTTAAAATAATATACGCGCTATTCCTCTCTTCCCACATCGGATCACGAGATTATTCTTATATCCCAGCTCTTCAGGTACGATCCCGAGAAGACAGGAAGGGATAGATCGTAACGGAAGTTTTTCTCTCCATGCGAACCATGACACATGGACCGTCGTTTTCGCAAAGGGGAAATTAAAAATGTCGGGAGTTAAAATATTAACGGCACGCTAGAGCGCGGTGCGGATCAGCACCGCGAGCAGAGAGTATGCAAGCTATACATAGCGTGACGTCAGATAAATCGCGAGATCCAATCGGCTGCTATCGACGCCTATAAGAATTTTACAACGGTATAAATATAACTTTGCCGATATCTCTTCCTGACTGTGTGTGTGTGTGTGTGTGTGTGTGTGTGTGTGTGTTTGTGTATATGTAGAGCAAAGTTACTGCGAGTTTACCTCGTCCGTGTTTCTCTCTAAAAATTGCGCGCGCTGCGGTCGATCGCGAGCATACGGTCTCTTTTTTTTTCTCTCTCTTTCTCGGGTATGTGCAATCGTTTCGTATTTTCTTACTATTTCGAGTGCGCGGCGGCCGCATTTCGATAACTCGAGCGCGCCGCGGCCACACCGACCGGAATAAGAATCGTTCTCAGATATTTTTATTAGAGCTTTTTTCGCTAAAGCGCTCGGAGGAAGGGAGGTCGCGAGTCGACCTCGAAATGGAAGAAAAATTCGAGAAGTCAGGAAGAGAGAGAGATATGAAAGGCAAACATTCGTGCGGGAGCCGCGATAAGGTGGATCGTTGATAATCCCGTCCGTTGCGCTATCGGAGCCCGAAAATCTCACTTTATCGCGTCTAACATCGCAAATAACACTCGTTTTTTTTTTTTTTTTTTTTTTTACATTGTGCGATGCATTGCGCCGCGAAGATGAATTCAAATATACATGAAGGATATGTCGCGCGTAATATCCGCGCTACGTGACATTTCGCTCGGAAAGAGAAAAACTCTGTGTGCTTGTAAGACGGTTACGTTTGTCACCCATCTGTAATGGTTACTTCGCTCTCCTTCTCTCTCTCTCTCTCTCTCCTCTCTAGACGCCAGATTTTATCAGGTAGAAATTTTAATTAAATCTTTACATCAGAGTCAGTGTATATATTACTTCATTCGTCCGTATTTATCAAACTAATCACTTCGTTAAGTAATATTAATATCAAGCTGAGAAATGTGTAATTAAGCATCAAATTAATTAAAACGCAAAAATATACGTCTCGCACAAGTCGTCTTCTCTCTTTCCGTGTCAAATGCGACGGCGAATGTTTCGAATGTTAATGAGCACGGGAAAATCAGACGTTAGGACGGGCGCGCTTCGAAGAAAATTTTATTACGCGCGTCTTTTTTTTTTTTTTTTTTTTTTTTTTTTTTTTTTTTCGTCGGGATGAGAATATTCGGGCGTTATCCAAAATTTAGTATCGGAACTCTTTCGAAATTACATTTTATAGAGGCAATTCGTTCTGCGCCGCACCGGGATTGGCTTGCATTAATAATGCCTTTATGGGGCGCACCGGGTCACCCCGAAGTCAGCAGTCTGACTCGATTTTTCACGACAACGCGGGCGCTGCACGAAAACGACGAGCGCCGACAAAAACACGTTCGAAAGAGCGACATATAAGCTCCGCCATTTAGTCACCGTTGTCCGTTTTATAACGCGCGTATCCGGAAAATGAAGGATTCTTATAAAACTTCCTCTTCCTCGTCTAATTCTAAAAATACTAGATGAAATTCTAGATTAGAGATCAGCACAAAGAAATAATATTTCGCCACATAATCAATCAATTTTTTAAATATTTGTATGCGCCATCATAATCTATAAAAATTAATTCACTTCATCAGTCTAATAATGATGACGAGTTTACATGAAGTATGCAACACCTTTTTGTATACATAAAAAGAAAAAGTAAGTTACTTATTCATAAGTAAAACTTATCGCATGTCACCTGAATTATTGGAGCGCACTCCGCGCATTATCGCTGTTTAACACAAGTTTGTGAGTTCGTGAAAATTTCTTAACGCGCATTTTAGAAATTTTTTTCGCTTTCTCTCTCACGTGCGCACAGAGCAAAATGGCGAAAGGAAAAGTTGCGGATTAATCCGTGATTTTGCTTTAAAAATTTTTAATTCGGATTAACGCGAATTAACGCGGTGTAGTTATGCAAAGTTATTATCGCGATAAAACCAACAGGCGGCGCGGCGCGACGGACAGTGCGCGCGCGGCCGCGCAACACGGATATCGCGAAATAAAGTTTCCGACGCAAGAGTTTGAAGCTTATGAATGATTCATTACTCAAACAGATACAGCGGAGCGATGAGAAAGTTGCCGGACGTTATCTATCTCCCTGCAGCGTGATGTAAGACGCGAATGGCCGCGTCTTCCATCGTTGTCGTCGTCGTCGTCGTCGTCGTCGTCGTTGTAGTAGGGAAACACAATCTGCTTTCCGAGCGGATCGAATCCCGAACAGCGGGGGTACTTTTCGCAAACTGCGGTACGAACTGTAAACTCGTCGTTATCCCCTTGGCGGTGCCATTATCAACGTTGGTATTGAACGTAACTTCGCCGAGTAGAGAAAACGGTTTCTTTAGTGCAATACATATGTACACAACATATATATATATATATATATATAATGCACACATATACGTACTACTTGCCAAATGCTTCTTCTTCGCGCAGTTATCCCCCGTTGATCGTCTTACGCGCGTTCTCCCGCGGTTATATCCGATTTCGAAATTTCGCGTTACTTCGCGGCGTTACGATCTTTAGAAACAACGCCACCGAGGAAATAAACGTCACCGGCACACGGGGACTCTCGTAAAACAGACATCGAAGAACGGGGGGCGCGGTGTGAGACGCACACAGTTTGTGCGCGCGCGCGACGTTGGGCTTTTGTATCGCTGACTTGTCGCATTTTGTCTTGCCATCGACACCCAGTGTTTTTTTTTTTTTTTTCCTGCCTTTTTCCGCACGATATCGTAAAAATCGGAAAACGGCGCCGTAAAAAGCTGGCTCCGTGCGCGGAGCCTTTACACACACGGAGAGAGAGGATTTTCGCATCGGTTTCCTCCTTCTTCTCGGGAAGAGTTGCGCTATATCATCTGCCGCATGTATGTTCGCGAGTTAAGGGCACGCATTAAACTTTACTCGGGATTTAACTATCGCGCCCGGCGCTCGGCGCAAAGTCTTCGTTCTATTTGGGGTCAAGAACTTCCTGAACTATACGCCGCGCGACGGTTGTCTTTTTTTTTTGTTTTTTTTGTTTTTTTTGTTTGTATTATAAATGCATATTGCACACTACAGGCGTGCGCCGCCGGCTGTTTATGCGACGGATTATTTCAGTTCGCATACAACGCTCGTTATGTAACGCATTCGGTTGAAATATGCAAATGATCGAGCACAGTTTTATAACGCTACTTCCTCCCCTTTCTCTCTCCCCTTGTTTTAATTAGTCGCTTTGAAAATAAAAGTTTTTCCAAACGTCAGCGGAAAAATCTCGGGAATTAAATGCAACTTTGACGCCAAAATTTTTGCACGCTCGCGGCTTGAAATTGAACACACCGCAAGGTTTGCAACAAATGCCATCTCCATCTCTCCTCTCTCCTTCTACGTCATCACACCCACGGTGCAAAAACTATCAGAGGTTAACGCGCTCGTTCAAGGAAAACGCATCAGTTCGAGAACAAAAGCCAACGCCGGGATGAGAGCGAGGATAAATCTACACACCTTACCCCCCGGAGGCATCACGAACTCGGCAAACACGAGGCGGGAGAAATTACCCGGCGCGGGCGCGCGCGCGCGCGCAAGTACACCTCTTCTCCTCGTATATGTAATAATACATAAATTTAACGTACGCATAAATCCACGACGCGCGGGGATATCACGAAAGCGCGTCGAAAAGATAATAACTCGGTTTAAGCGCGCGTCCTCCGCGAGAGGAGAGCTAGCCTAGGCATCAGTCAGAGAGAGGAACGTAGCTTTCTCGAGCGCTTAGAGAACGTGTCCCAGGAGAAGAAGCGGCGGAGTGACGGGAAGCCGACAACAATTACTTCTAATGCCGCTTGCTTTCAGAAGGAATCGTCCGGGTTTTAAGCTCGCCTCCTAAACACGCACACACAACTTGCGAACGTCGAGCTCTCCTCCTGGTGTTATCTCGGCGCCCGTTGGCGTTTCCGTTATTATCTCGCGCGCGCTTTACACCGACGGCTTACATCGAGGTGACACGCCGCGCTCTGCACCCTCCCTGTGACAGTGATGTGCGCCGCCGTTTCGCGCGGCGATGCTTCTTCTCACGACGACGACGACGACGACGATCGATCGATAAAAGTCAGACACCGGTGGTTCTACGAACCGCGCGCGCGAATGTGGGTTACTGCGGGAAGACATAAACGCCGGTCAGAGCGTCCGATCCGATGTGTGTATCCGTCGTTCATTGCACCTATACGAGGTGGAAGACCGAACTAGAGGGAGAATCTCTCCACGATAGTCGATAATCCACTTTTTCCCCTACAAAGAGCGAGAGACGTTTCACGAACGGACTTTAACGAAGTTTCTCCGTCTCGTTATTTCGTCGATTTGGCGACAATCGAATTCCGTGTTGACGTTTCGCATCGTGATACTACGAGATACTTTGTATTTCGACGTATACGTTAATTAATAATAACTCGAAATACACATCAACTTGGTTCCTTGAGCAAACTTGGGCGAGTTACTTGTGCCGTGGTAACAGAAACGTGTTTCGAGATATATTCGGCTATGTGCGTTCTGTGTTCCGAAAGTGATGATTACGTGTTAATTAACAGTTATAGGATAACCTTAGAGATCCGGTCTCCAAAGACGATGACAACAACGGACACATAGCGATGACACGACGGCTAATGAGAATGTACGACAGATGATAAATTCAACCTCGAAGTTACAAGATGGAAGCAGCGAGTAAAGAGAAGAGAAATAGAGAAAGAGAGAGAGAGAGAGAGAGAGAGAGAGAGTGAAAAGGAGGGAGGACGAACGGCAGCACAACTTTGCCGTATATAAGCTGACCAAGTTAAGTAATTTGCGCTCTAGGCAGCTACGACGAATAAGTCATAACTAAGGTAGATTGTGACTAATTGTGCCCCAGGTGAGGGTCACCGCGCGTTTCGACCGCCGGCCGTCAAGACGCGCAGAGGTCGCTAATAAGTCGATTAAACTAAAATTTAGGCCAATCGTGAGTTGCCTCGGTAAAATGACACCGCCACCTGGGACACGTGATAGTGTCGATCTCTCGAATTTGAATTAGGTCAACTACTGCCCTCTGTTCGCCTCGCGAGTAAATGAGAAACTCTCCCGTTTCGTAACAGCTAATGAAAAGTCATTGCGTGATTTACGGTTGCGAATAGATGCATTGGACGAAAATGCCGTCCTTTCAGAATTTCGCGCGGAGCATATAAAATGAAATCACGAGGATAATTAAGTATAAATACCGTGCGCGCGCGCGCGCAATTATTCAATTTGAAAAACATGTAAAAAACGTAACGATGAAAATTCTTCAGAATTCCAGATGTGACGTGGAGGAAAAAAAATGTATATTTTCGAAATAACATGTTTCGCAATAATCAGCGAGAATTTCACGAGTTAAAAATTTAAGTTTCTCTCATATTTTTATGTATAAATAATTATAAACTTTATATATAGAAACGGAAAAAACTAATTTATAGAGAGTTACGGTCTGCGGAATTAAATATAAAAACCGCTCAACTCGCTCTCTTTCTCTCTTCATCTTTCTCTCTCTCTCTCTCTTTTCGTTGCAATGCAATTACAGCAATTAAAATTTCAGCGCTGCGTTAGGAGTGGGGAGGGAGGGGAAAGGAAAAAACGTGCAAATAAAGAGACGAAACTACTTTCCGCGTGCGACGCAAAAGCGTCGCTTAACGAACAAATGGCATCGATCCGTGAAGGAAGGCACGCTTCGCGCGGTTGCATGTGCATTCTGCCGTCGCTTTAAAGTTGCGCCTGAAAGGTAATGCGCGCTCGGGATGCTCCAAATTAAATCTCAACCCTAGCTGTTAGTATTATGTTAACTACCGCGCGACTTCGCGTCCGTTTAAGCTCGGTTTTCATTGTACATTGTTGAAAAATTCCGAGATCCGCGCGCCGCTCATCACGCAAAGCCACTTTAGCCAAGACAAGACGTATGGAGGGAAGAAGAGAGAGAGAGAGAGAGAGAGAGAGAAACGGATTTGAGGAGACTTCAACCACTCCCCCGCCCGCTCGCTCTCTCGTTGCCTCTCGAGTTCACCCTTAATAGATTTTCGCCTCTGCCTTTTGTTGCGAACGGGCGGGGAAGGGAGAGATGGAGAGGGTGGAACGAGATGATGACCCAGCTTCCCGTCAGCCACCGTCGTTCTCTGTGTTCCGCGTTTTTCCTTCTTCATTCGTTCGTTCGTTTCTCTTCTTCCGTCGTTCTCTATTTACTCCCAGGACCTCGCGAAATCGTGTTGCGTTAGCTAGCTGGCTAGTGCCGAGACGGCGCGCGCCGTTCCATTTCGCGTATACTGTCGCCTCCGACCATCCGGTACCGAACAACTTCGCGCGCGCAGGAGAAAAAGAGAAAGAGAGAAACCGCCTCGTCCCCCGGAAAATAAACTCATGATTTAAAGCGTCTGAAAAAGAGATCTTTATTTCGCGCGACGTCCTTATTTCTGCACCGTCCGGGACAAGTAAGGCCTGATTAATGGACGTTAGTTTTATTCGTTCCTCCGGCACCTCCGGTTCTTCCGCAACGCCTTGCGAAAGGCCTGACCTTTATCTCGCTCGGCATTGGAACGCCGAGTTTTCTACCCCCGGTGCGCTCAGTGTGTGTTGCTCAACCTGCGTAGGCTCGCGAAGCACTTTAATGAAAAAGCGGTCGCATACGGCCTGGCTGTGTTTATGCGCCCGCTAAATTGGTTTTGATCTGCTACGTTCTCTCGCCCGGTGTACGTGTATTATGCGAGAGAGAAAGAGAGATAGAGAGAGGCAGAACATTTTGCATTAGTTCGTTCTTCGAACCGCTCGGGGCTAATTGGACAATTACTCTTTTGCGCGGGATGATACGAAAACGGTTAACTTCAGCGGAACTGTCCGATAGTGCGCTGCCGCGCACGTGTTACTGAAACGCTCGACTTTTTGAAAATTTTCCGCCGAAACATCGTAAAGTTGGGTTTTTACTGCAAAAATGAAGTATGACGATGTTAATGCGCGTGTTTTTTGAGGATAAAATTACTGTCTATAAAAAGTCGAATAAAAAGTCATTGATAATATTTAATAACAAAGTTCAATTCATTGATTCTTTTTTTTATCGGAATAGAAATTTTGTGCGAACAATGTGTTTCCAAAATAGGAAACGTAAATATATATATATATACATATATCTCAGGACGCACCGTCCCAACAGTCTTTTTCTTCTCTCGCGAATGTAACGATTCTAATTCTGCAGACTCCATCTTCTCATGAAGCAGCCTTCGTTAATTGTCTCAACTCGCTGGCACGAACAGATTCGTACTTTAGTCGACATTCGAATTGGAGCGCAAAGTGCACTGCGGGTGATTGTTTAGATAGAGGGTCGTCTCCTGTCTCGAGAACAATTAAGCTACAACGTTCTTATCCTTCTCTCTCGCTCTCTTTCTCTCCCTCCTCCCTCCCCCTCTCTCTCTCTTTCTCGCGAATACGTGACATTTTACGAATAAAAGAGTTTCTAAATAATCTCTTGAAGTAGCTATCGGGGTTGTACTATATTAAACTCTGAATTCCTCGGGAAAATATTCACAAGATATCTTACTCGGATTTAAACACATAAATTCGTAAATGGATGAATATTTCACAGCGCGAAGAAAATTACTTGTCACTCGGATGGAATACTTGATTTTTTTTTTTTTTTATCTATTCTCGATTCTGTCGATAGCAAAACTCTTATTTTAAATCTCACTCATCTTTCAAAATCTCTCTATTTTCAATTTGCCTAACAGAAAAGCAATTTAACTTAATTCGCATCGTTTATATTTGATCGAAATAAAAACGTCGTTACGTTCGACTCTTCCGTGCCGCAGGAACTCTCTCGTTGAAATAAAAAAAAAAAAAATACAGCGGAATGCTTTGTCCTGTATTATAATTAACCTCATCAGGTTAATGGCGTTCTTACGCACGGTGTTATTCGACAATGCGGATCGAGTACATGATCAAAATGGAGCGCGCGTCAAAAAGAGAAATCGGAGAGACCGTGTGTGTCCGCGAGTAGATTTGGCGAGCACGCAAAGTATATAATACGGGCGTGCGTCGGAAGAGGGGGAGGGGGAGAGGGGAACGAGAAAGGGGGATGTATGTTCGTGATATATAAATGGATGCGGGAGAGGTAAAAGCCGGTGGATAGACGCTGTTGATACAGCATGAAACGCCGCGGACAAAGTGGCTATTACGTTTCCTCGTTATCTATACACGCGTTTCGAGCACGGCAGGCCGCCGGTGCATCTCGCGCGGCGCCTACTCGCGCGTATATACTGAATCAAAAGAGTGTGTGTGTGTGTGTGTGTGTGTGTGTACGTATACGCAAAGCGTGTGTATAATGCGCGCCGAGGCCAGACGTCGTCGTCGCGCACGGTCGTCTTCTTCACCGAGTACCCCGGGCGTGTGCATCCTCAGATCCAGTAACGAACGTTGCTCGCTCCATATTCGTTTTATGCACTTCGCTCTTGAAGCAAACCTGCGAACCGACGTCTCTCGCGCCGCGTTAAGTTCGCGAGCTTCTTTCCGAAGGGCCCTCGTTTCTCAAGCCAACGACGGCGATGGGCGTCGTAATTTTTTTTCTCCCCTTCCCTCCGGATTCAGAGCGCGCGTCATACATATCGGCGCTCGAGGTTTAAAAAAAAAAGCGAGGAAACTCACGGAAAAAAATGACGCTTAACCTTCGCTTCGCGTGCGCTTGAAATATTGTTTCGGCGCGATGGGAGGAACGAATTGTATTTTATGAAAGTTAAACTTTCGCCGCGATATTATCCGCAATAGTGATACATTGTATTCCCGGGGATTTAGCTAATATCGTGTCATTAAGTAAACGCTATGTTTGCGAAATATGCGTGTGGAGAAAATAAATAAAATGTAAGCACAAAAATATTCGATTATTTACTTATGTAAGTCGTGTATAAAAATCGATTTCTCAAAACCCGTACATACATGTTACCGTCTCCGTTTCGCGCGAGTATGTTATATTGTACAACCAGGCGCACCTCGTTACTCTTTCCGTGCCTCAATCCCGTTGTACTTCCGGCATAAAAATAATAACGAAAAAATTACGGAAGAGCTCGGCTCTCTATTAAGAATTGGCGCGGACTTTGAGAGGCAAGGCCCGACGATCGGGCGCTTACGTTACGGCCGATCGTCGTGACGGGCGCCAGTAGTTAATTGAATCAGAATCAACATCGAATTAAATCGAAGCCACGTTGCGCTTCCCGTCCGGGAATCGTCTCTTATTCCACGTAGCGCCGTTTCCAACGCCGTGAAAACTTCGAACGAGAGAGGAAAGATAGGGGAGTCTCGGCGGCGAGGTTGAGGGAATTGCCAAGACGTGGAGAAGGGTGAGAGAGAACGGAGATGGGAGGAAGATATAGAGAAAGAGAGAGAGAGGGGGGGGAAGAAAGATTCACAGGCGCACCTACGCTGCATCTGACTGGGGAGGAGTACCTAAGACACCTAACCGAATCCAGACTCCGCTCTTCCCTCGCGCTTCTTCGTTCGCGTCCGTTGCTTCCTTCCTTCCTTCCTTCCTTCCTTCCTTCCTTCCATTCCAAGTTTCCAATGTATAATTCCGAACTTTCCGCCGACAATGGCAGTTCTCCGCAGTTCCGCAACACAATTGATCGCTTCGCCGCGATTCGCCTTCTACTTTATACTCCGTTCCGTGGAGGACTGCAGGATTGAAAGGACTCCAGGACCTTCTCTCGGAGGTGCCGCGCGCGAGAGGAATATAGGTACGTGCGCTTACGACGGATCGCGTCTGGTCTCTGTGTCTCCGCAGGCGGATCAAGGCTGATGTTTCCTCTCGCTGCGTGTGAGAATATTTAACGCGCAAAAGATCGAGCGAGCGCGCACGGAATTGTTGCGCGCGGAATGTTTCTCGTGACATCGAAGTTGTCGAAGATCTTTTCAGTTTCGACAGATGATTATTGTATTTTTATATACGTCTGAAAACGAACTGGGGAGAAAATTTGTTCTAGATAAATTATAAAAAAATAATAATTATTTATTTTGTGTTTCATTTATACTCTTATCTGGTTTCGAAAACAATTATTATATAAATAGTATTTAAATAATACTTGCGTGTGCAATATTGATACGGTGTATTAAAATTACTGTTTTATGTATCTCTATAAAATATTCGCATCGCATGTTAATGCGAACGTTCAGCGAAGCTGCCAAGCTTGTCGTAATGGCTATATGGTACGAATTACCCACGCATCACGCTAATTACGTACCTACTGCTAAGCGCCGCTCGAGTTGACTGCGCTAAATAAATCAATTAAAAGTAACACGGTTACGTTATTGCGCGGCAGCTCCTGCTAAATATTCTCCAAAGCTCTCGCAAAACAGCCCCTACAATTAAGACAGCGTCGGCTTCGTATAAGCCGGTGTAAATCCGCTATTAACGGCCTAGAACAATGTAAATGCCAGGGCGTCGGATGCACCGAAAGCACGCGAGCAATCCTTCCTCTCCCCCTTCCTCTTCGCCGGTGCGTTCGCGTTCGTGGAATGACACCGACCCTCGACTCATCCTCGATCCGCGCGCGATGCGATCCAGGCTGGATCTTTCCGCGCGATAACGGTGAAAAAAAAAAAAAAAAAAAAAAAAAATCGGGAGAATGAAACGGACGACCGCAGGAAAAGGAGAGAGAGAGAGAGAGAGAGGCAGGGATTGCGAGGGATGAAACGCGAAACTCGGAAACTTGTAGGGGGAAACTCTCTCTTTCTCTCGTGCGGTCGTGGAACGTCGCGAATATATCACACAGCTATCACGGTGTCTCCCGAAGCGTGGCATAACTAGTATACCGAGATCCTATCTGGACTTCTGACCGGCAGAATCGGAGGGTTGGATGAGTATATTAGACCGCCGGGTCGGGGCCCAGTTAGAATTCGTCTTGCACCGCCCCTGACGAATGTGGCGTAGACACGCGCGCCCCGGCTACGGTGCATCCGGCTACGAATATTCATTCTTCCTAATGTAAGCGACCACCTTGACCTCCCTTGTCGGCAGCGATATAGTATAGTAGTACGTACGAGTCTGCTGAATTCCGCTCGGTAAATATTACCCTCGAGTATACTCGCGCCGGGTGTCCCGACTGTCGTGCATGTACACGCGCGACGATTGCGTGCCACGTATGAGTCGATGAACTGACCTGACGTTATTATGCCACGTGTGATCGTTCGGCGAGATACACGCCTGTGACGTGTAATCGAATGTGTTACGCTTAGAGAAACGAGCACTCGATTAACGAGAAATTTTCTATTTTTTGAACTAGACGGTGTATTTTTGCGCGGAAACCGCGTGTGAACAGTCGCGCGACGATGAAATTCGAACGTTTTTTTTTTTTTTTTTAGCATGGCGATTACTTTCGAAGCGCAAGCTCTTTTCCGCGATTAACGCGCGTTTAAATTAGAGAAACGCCCTTCCTCTCCCCCCTGAAATTGCCTACCAACGTCATATAAGCGGTTGCCGCGGGATTGGGATTTAGATAAAGTTGAGAAATTGGGCGCGGTTATTCAGATTTTACGACAGATTATAACTTTGGGTGCGGTAATTAAGTGCCTTCTCTTCCGCTCTCTCTCTCTCTCTCTCTCTCTCTCGTAAACGTGTTGCCTGGCTGGCCTTTTTGGCGGACCACCATGGAATTTTAAGTGGAATTGGGGGATTGTTTAATTCGCTGTCGTTGTGCGCGGTAGATTTCTCCTCTCCCCAATTCCTCCCTCAAGCCTCCCTCTCGACGCGTTTTAAGCGTTTTCCATGCCCGTGCCCGGATTCGCCCTCACATATTAGCATTTTAATTAGAAAACAGATCTGTAATTCGACGTTCCTATGACAATTTAATTGCTAGGCGTAATTAATATGAGATTCCCGTTTCTTGCGCGCGGAACAGACGCTAAAACGTGCTCGCCGCGAGCTGTATTATTTCCTTGAATGTAATATTGCGCGCGGTACACTTTGCGGAATTCCTGACCTTATTAATAAAGACACGTAAAAACGTAATAATTCAGGAAATGCAAATTTTTTTTTTTCAACTCGCTGTCTATTGCTCTCTCACGTTCTTCTATTGTTTATTAACGGTATTAAAAATTACGATCATCATTATTAGATATTATTTTACATGTATTACGCGCGCGCGCATACACACACTTCCTGCACGTCAGCCCGGACTTCTGTCGCGATTGCCGGGAAGCTTTTTATCAGTATAAGGGCGGTGCGCAGAGGCGCTATCGCTATCCCGACGACATACGATCGTAAATTTCTCGTACCAGACGTAGAAAGGGCACCGGGGGAGAGGGAGGAGGATAACGAGCAAATATCTACACGCACTTATCGTTGGAAGGGCTAACCGCAAAATAACGGGTTGCGAGCCGCGAACAGTTAATGCGAGGGGGTGTCGAAAACCCCAGCGCGCGCGCGATACGCCTTGCTCGATTTTTCAACCGTAGCCTATCAACTCTATACCCAAACCACGGACTTTTCCCCATCTCCTCGTTCTCTCTCTCTCTCTCTCTCTCTCTCTCTCCCCCTTTCTGTCTTGCTTCTCACTATCTCGTAATGTAAACGTATCGGACGCGCGTATAACAACCTGCAATTTTTTTCACGGGGAATGATCAAACGCCGCCGATAAGACCCCCGGACTCGCTTGGACGCACACTCTTTTACGCGAAGGGACGATAGCGATCGCCAAACTCGCGTCCGGGTAGCAGCGACACTATATAACGTAATATCACAATAGAGCTTGGCAATATGACAAGCCGCTATAAGGCAGATTTTTCGTCGCTCGCTAGATCGCTCCGAATCAATTCCAATTCCCACGTACTCCTGTGTACACGCATTTTTTTTATGAATATTCTAACAACAGGCATCACAAAACAATTTTAGCATCAGAGTGCTATGTCGCAGGTCAGAACACATTATAAAATCATTAGAAATTCTAACTTCTCTAATTCTTTAATCAATAGGAATCTCGCGATACAGATTTACTTGCGCCAGATTTCTATCGAAACACATAACATAGTCAATTTTTGAAGTTTTCAAATAATTTATGTGCTTACGGTTTTATTTATCTCGCATCTACTTTATAAATATTCGAGGCGAACAAGCGTTGCCGTCGTTTCGAAAAACGTCATGCATGTCAAGTCGATTTATCGCGCACATGCCTAAATTATATGATGTAACTATATATAATTATGGATACTTTATTACAAACGTTAATGGACTCATTAATATCATGCACTCATTCATATATAAGATATACTAGTATTATGTTATATATAATTACTCGTTTAATTATACACCAAAATTGTGTACTACTTTCAATAATTTGCTTATTTATCTCGTGCGTGCATTTTGCAAAATATTATCATGTCGTTTCAATTAAATTAATAAACTGACTTTGTAGTTTTTATAGCGCACGTATATATATATATAATCTTCGAATTATAAATCTGTGCGAAAATAAACGTTCGAGTCGAAGCTAATAGAATTTTTCCAATCGGCTCTTTTACGTTTGAAATTTATTTCTCGCTCTGGAAAAATTACTCGTAATTATAAATTTTACGAGTATAATTTTTATTTCTTACTTCGAACAAAAAAAAAAAAAAAAAAAAAACTATTTTGTCGAAATCTTCCGTGCTCGAAAGACAAACTTACGCTTTCACACAAGTCTGACTTTTTTATATCGAGACTTTCGATGTGAAGAACGTGAGAATGAAAGAGAGGACTCTTTCCCGTCTGTTTGCTCCGTCGTCTAGGCCATTCGCAATAAGAGAATCAGTGGAAACGTGGAATTCGTTCCGGCAAGCGGAGCTAGTTTCTCGTGCGGCGCAGAAAACATCGAAGAAAATTTAAAGAAAAAGAAGAACAGACGAGAAAGAATGAGAGAGACAGAGTAAGAGGGTGGAAGAGACAGAGACTAGCCGCGATTGGGGGCGAGAGTGACTGAGACGGGAGCGAAGCGTTGGAGAAGATGGATAGATGGAGTAAAGGGGAGAGCTCCGAGACGAAAAGAAGACGGCTCGGGGATGGGCGAATGGGCTTCTCGCGAAATGAGAAGAGACTTTATCCATCGCGGACAGGGGATACGGAGGGAAAAAGTAACTCACCGCGCCCGGCCGTCGTGGGAGAAAGCTTTCGGGGGGCATCGGATACGCCAAAGCTTTCTTGCTTTCTCTCCGTGTTCGCGGTCGACTTTAATCGTGTCCATTGTCGGGAGATCCTCGCGCGCTGATTCTCTTCCACGACCGGGCGCGACGGCTTATCGCTGATTGAACATGCACGAATTGGAATTCGACGCCAATTGTCAACAATAATTGCTCAAGCAATTTTTTTTTCTCACTGTTGTCTCTACCGTCAATTTTTTTCTGCACATTGAGAAATAATTATTCCTCGCTATAAAAAAAAAAAAATAAAAACGTAAGAAGATCGGCGACGTTGACGAAACTATAATTTAATGCAAGTTAAACAGAAACTGAAACAAACAATGTAACATAAAATAACAACAAGCACGCAGGATAACTAGAAGGCTCGGAGATATTTAGTTTTCTTCTGTTTTCTGGAGCCAACGTGCGCCCGCTCGAAAGTTTATATCAAAAGAGAGATTAAAAAACAGTATTTTTATCGGAAGTTCTTCACGGAAAGTGCATCGTCTAAGAATTCTTGACAATGTTTGCGCAACGTTATTGCTACCGTTATATAAGATGATCATCGATCCCGGGGGGAAAGCGTCCATCGAAAGTAGGTTAACAAATTCTTAAGTGTCTTCAGGTCACTTCTCCGATAGAGCTGTACTAACATTCTACGGGAAGGCATTAGCCTATCAGTCTCTGAGGAAGTCTCTCCCCGCGTATATATATATATATACACCTTCGAGAATTGTAGCGCGACTGTAGCGTCTTTCGAGATAAGACTGTTGTTTAGACAGCTATAAGAGAAAAACTCCCGGGGATAGCGCGCTCGCTGCCGATCGACATTATCAGACGGCAGTTCCTAGCTCTGTGTGTGTGTGTGTGTGTGTGTGTATGTGTGTGAGAAAGAAAGAAAGAGAGAAGATCTGAAGTCGATGCGCTTTAATAGCCGTCGCGTATTCGATACGTACGAAGCTGCGGAAATCGTTTCGAAGGAACTATAATTGCTCATTAATGTAATGAAATATGTAATAAAACTGAAGTCGCGAGTTTTTTTTTAACACTTTTTAAAGAGATCGTAATTAGATCGTAATTATATCTAGTTCTAATGTATGTAGGTCGCTCGCTATCGTACGCGCCGTTCATTCAATATGTATATTCAATTGTCGTGTCATACAACGCGCGCATGTTACATCGCCATTGCGCGCGCGCGCGGCTCTAAGGAACGATCTAAACGACCGAGCGCGCGCTCGCTTTATCGGATAATGAAAAAGTAATTAGTGCCCTTCGCGTACAGCGTAGTCATGAAGGATCGTTATCTCGCACGGTACAAATTTTCGTACGTAACAGCCGCTCTTTATCAGGATTTAACGCGTAACGTGTGGTACGTGTGTGCTGGGGGAAAAAAAAAAAAAAAGATAACACACATCGTGTTCCGATACATGTACTTACCGCTAGGTACCGTCAAAAGAAACATATTTGCCTGAAGGTAGAATTTCGTAACTTCACCTTCGTCGTCGTCGTCGTCGTCGTCGCGACGCGGACCTCACTTTCTCGAGACTTTGTTTTTCCGGAGGATCTTGGCGAGTTCACTCGCTCTCGAAGAGGAGAAGAATGGAAAGTTAGTCTCTCGTAGCGATTTTTCCAAGTTTCCTTGGGGGAATCACATTACTAGATTAAGCCGGGCTCTTTTCAGCGATCCTCTTTGACCTGCTTGTCGGGTCTGTTGCGTCGTTTTCCCTCGCCGGACGCTTTTCCCGCGCCCTCGCAGTCGGTAGGGTAAGAGAGAGAGAGAGAGAGAAAGAGGAAAGCGGAGGAAGAGAAAAAAGACACAAAAGAAGCGACGTTTCGCCTTCTCTCGTTTCGACGCACGGTAAACCCTCGGCTCTTCTCCCCGTTTGTCCTTCTCTCCCCGTTACTTTTTCGCGCGGACGGACGGAGCGAGAGCGGATAAGAAACTAGACGAGGGAAGATAAGGTGAAACTGGAGCGCGAAACTTCTGCCTCGAACGCCTGTCCGGATTTACGATGGGTACAGGCGCGGGGAGAGAAATCAGACGTTCGTTCCGAAGCAGTGCTTGAAACATTTATCTGGAGATTCACGGCGAACCCAAGCGCGACTTCTGAAAGTCTCGTTGCACTTTTAAAACCGGTTAAGACTGACGTTTCACCGATCGCGAGGCAGGGCTTAATCGTCCGTAGTTCTTGGGGAGCACGATCGAACCACGCGCTATATCCCCTCCCCCTGCAAGCGCAGGGAATTGATATCTTTGAGTTCGAAAAGAAATCCTATATATATATATATATATATATATATATATTTAAGTATTTCTCTTCTGATCAATGAGTTTTCCAATTGTTCTCTTCAATTTGTGTGTTTCAGACTGAACTTTTTTTTCTCGCGTAAAGCGCACTCGAATTTTCCCTCGCGACACTTTCTCGACGAGAGTTTTCTCATGCACCAAAAGTAGAATTAAAGAGATCATCCGTTGAAAAGGGGACGGAGATATAAAAATATGATTGCACGCGTCCGATGGAGAAAGACAGAGAGAGAGAGAGAGAGAGAGAGAGAAAGAGAGAACTCTCGGAGATTAAAATTAAGGACTCTAATCTGCCGGCGAATCTCCTCGCCCGCAAAAAGGGTTAAAATACCCGGACATTTATCATGCTGTCCGAGAAGCGAAAATAAAGCTGCTTCCGACTACCTGCATTTATCGTTCCATTCTCTCGGCCTAGCGACCCGATGTTTCACGCTAGAAAAATCTTCCAACTTATCCGAAATCTCGGACCCGCCGTGGATATCTTCCCTCTCTTTCTCCTAACCTTCCCGACTTCAGACGACACAAGCAACAAAAGCGAGCACGCGCCAAGATAACACGCCCGGGCTATTCGCGCGCGCGAGAGCTCTAAGGGTCACCGCAAAGAATATCCGGGCCTAATCAAATTGTAGATTCGCTAAAAATGCAAATTCGCCGGATTGAACGTCTATCCGAGAGAGTATAACTGGGCGCGCACGCAACCCGCTGTGTTTTATACTTGCGCGAAAACATCGGCGGGAGCATCTACCGTTTCATTTGCATACACGCTCCGAATGGCAACGATTCCTCTATGTCCACCTCGCGCTCGTTTCCTATATATCTCTCCTTCGTCTATCTCTCCCGTCGACGATTAATTACCGGCGAGCTCTCGAACTCGATTTGAGACGTGTCTCGCACGGACGCGAGTCGTAACATTTTTACAAGCGCATATATGGGAAGCGATACAAAATAAAAATTGTACGTGTTTTTTTGAACGTAACGTACGTTTTTGCGAAAATAAGTTCGTGTATTTAATGCTTGATGTTAATGTTAAAATCTTTCAAACTTTTGCTGTTTTTATTTTGCTTATATCCTGCATATCGATCTTCTTTTTTTTTTTTTTTTTTTTTTTTTTTCAAGCTTTGTGAAATCGTTTAGCCTCATCGTTTCGCCGCGAAACACGACGAAAATGAACCACGCGCATGATGGAGATAGCGCGATTCCGATGAAATATTGACGCGTCCGGGAATTTATATTGCCGGTCGTATATAGCGGAGAGAAACGGGCGGGTCCCGCAATAGTCGGATAAATTAACAGCACGTTGAACGCTACTAAATATAAAAGGGAAGCGCGCGGAACTCTGTTCCCGGTTCACGTGAACCTCGACACTACGACTCGGTGGGAGCTGGTTGACCCTTCAACCATGATTAAGGGCTTCGATTTATCGAGTGCGCGTTCCCGCACAAAACGCGCGCAAGCAGGTTGGTGGCAGAGCGGACGAAGGTGAAGCAAGTTGGGGAATTGCGCGCGCGACCCTCTCTCTCTCTCTCTCTCTCTTTCTCTCTCTAGTGTAGTCCCGGCTGATCCTTTATTTATTTCCTCGGCCCCGTTGTAATATTCATCGCGCAGAAATTGATTCGGAATTAGACCTCTCTCGAGTCTTCTGGCTGCTCTTGAGGGCGAGCCAAGGTCCCCGGCAAAAGAAATTGCTTTTCTTCAAGTAGACGGTCTGTCGCCTGGGCTTGCGCGTTTCCGGCTGTTTCATCCATTTTCCACTGCTCGTTGTCCTCATAAGCGCGACGCGATAAAACATATTGCGTGCTACTTCGGAGCGAAAGATCTTTCGATAAAAGTTTGAAAACACAATTCGCGCGACTTTGCTAATGATCTGTTTTTACCGACAGAATTGTATTTGCATCATTAAGATAAGCCTCTTTAAAGGTGCCAAGTAAAACGAGCAAAAGGAACTTAACAAGTTTTACATTCGTCAATATTTTCTTATATGTACAGACGGTTACATTTTACATTAACAGAAATGAAAATAATGATTGAATATATACGAGAGGGTCGAGTCCCAAATCGCTGCGTATTAGCAAAATCATCTGTCGATGAACACGCGTCACCCTTCGACTGCCGGATCTCGAGTGTCCGACAATTTAGCCGAGAGCTCCGTCGTCGGAAAGGGTGAAGGGCCGGGAGGGGGGAGGGGAGACAGCAGGACGGGGTGCACCCAGGCACGTAACGAAGGGACGTGCGGCGGAATGGTCAGCGACCCTCGTTGCCGTCGCGCGAAGGGTAGGGTCCGAGATTTCTCTTGATAGGACGAGGCATTTTGTCAAGCGGCTAAAGTAATCCGAGCCACGCAGCCGATAGGCGGTGGTTTCCGCGGGGTCGGAACACACACGAAGTCGTCGACTGCCGTCGCGACGCGAGATCGAGGGAAAAGAGGGTGAGTCGAATTTTCGTCGGGTATATAGTTCGCGTGCCAGAGCGGCGTGGCGTGCGCGGTTCTCGTCGGCGCGGCGCGTTCCTTTTCGGATCCGGTCGATGCCGTGCACACAACGAGCCGACGGACGGACGTAGCTCGGCCGACGTCGGTTGGCGTGATTTCGAGCCCCGTAGAGACCGCGCCGGATATGAACCTAACTTTACCGCAGGAGAGAAAAGAAGAGTGAGAGAAAGAGAGAGAGAGAGAGAGAGAGAAAGCGAGAGAAGGATGAAGAGAGGAAGGGAATGTAGAGAAAACGCAGCACGTTGATGGTCTCGAAGCGGGCGCGCACGGACGGATTCGATCAAAGTCGAACGAGCCGAAAAAGCTGGAAGCTAACAGACGCGTCGCTGTGAAAGCCGAGGTGCATCGACGACGAGGTGCGGCGCCTCCTCTTCCTCTTTTTCCTCCTCTTTTTCCTCCTCCTCCTTCATCACCGCCATCGTCCCTGCAACGCTCGCACAAAAGAGTGTTAATTGTGGACGGGAAAGTTGCACGTGGAGATTCCCTCTCTGACGCGGCCGGCGGTGGCGGCGGTGACGGCGGCGCTTCCTGAAAGGAGAATCAGAACTCCATTAATGAATCAACCCCTCGGCATTTCGAAAGCCTTTCACGATCTTACATCGCACGCGAGGGAGCTCACATACCAACTCCCCCCCCTAACAACGAGGCGAGAAACGATCGATCACACACGTACGAAATTCGAGTCCTGGGAACATCGATATCCGTAACGCACCGGTGATTCCGATTTGCGCACGGCCAACGTGGTTGTTAGCGGAGCAAAACCGCGCGCGGAAAAAAAGAAAAAAAAAAAAAAAGATCAGATTCGAAGACTCGTATATTAACTCACTGTTAACATACATGTGATACATAGTTCGTCAAGCAATTTATAAACACGAGAGCGCAAATATTTTGCAGTGAACGGAAATGCAATTTACAACCATTGGGCGGGTATACATTCGTGTTAAAAGCGCGTAACGGAGTACGTAGTATAAATACTAATAAAATTGCCACCGCACTAAAATATGTCTCTACACAAATACGGATTTCGTTATTACAGCGGTATATATGTCTAAAATGTTTTTTAATTTGCCGCTGTCGTCGGCGCGATCACGAGAAAACGTAAATAACGTCATCTCACGTACGTGGTTATTTAGAGAGGAAGAAGTTGCGGAGAGTCCCCGGCGTCTCGGTTCCCCGCGTCACGGTTTCTCCGTCGAGTTTTTGATTAGGTACGTCTCTTTACGCGGGTACCACCAACGTCGATAAGTACCACTTTCAAGTAACTTTTCCCCAGCCTTCTTCCTCTGCCTATACTTGGCCGCGCGCTTCTCTTCCCGCTTCCCTCCCGCTCGCTAACTATCCGACCGACTATCCGTCCGTCTCTCCCACTCCTCACCCTCCCACGAAGCGAAGCTACGAACTTTCTGGTATATACCCGCCGCTCATCCCGCTCGCGTCGTCGGTTCCGCCGCTGTCGTCGTCGTCGCGCGGATGCCGGCTAACGAGCGACGTTAGACAGGATGCAATTAGCAAAAGTCCTCTTTTGAGGTTAGCTACATGTCTCTTCTTTTCCGTGCCACGTCAGCGCCGCCGCCGCCGAGAGGGATGATGAGGAAGAGGAGGAGGAAGAGGAAAAAGCCGGTACATCCCCAATTGAAAGTCACTTCGACGCTCGCCTAATTTATTTCTTTCTCCTCTCTCTCTCTCTCTCTCTCTCTCTCTCTCCTCTTTTCTCTCTTTCTCTTTCTCTATCCGAATGCAAATGGTGGCGCGCAACCGTTCCGAACTTTTTCCAGACGGCACTATCCGGCCACTCTCTGTCCACGTTTCCAGGCGTGTGGGTCTCTTCTCGGTACGAGGAGGCTCGTTCCCGCCGGGGACGCAGTCTCTCCCGCATCAGTATTCCTCTCATTTGTCTCGCACTGATTGTCCGGGAAGCGTAATGGCGCAATCTCCTGAGCCGTCGTCGAAGCCGCGCCACGTCCTACTTCAACCGTTCGCCAAGTCACGTATAACACCTTCGAACGACGACGAACTATGTATGTACGCCTCCGGACGGCTAATCAATTTCTTTTCGTACCGCAATCCTCGCGGCAATTAAGTCCCGATGTAGGTAAAAGAGCGGACGTATCTATACGTTCGGAGAAAAACGTTCGACCTGTCTGCTCTCTCTCTCTCTCTCTCTCCGTCCGCCTGTCTCTTCCTCTCCATTAGAGAGGAACAATAGATTCTCACGTCATTCAAAATACGAAAAATCAAGAAATGATGCCGTAAGTTCGTCGGAGAAAGAACAGTGTGTATCGCACGATGTAAAAGTTGTAGCCATGGGAATATCTTTGACGAAAAAATTTAAGACAACTTTGTTTATTGAGTGAAAAATCTACCGGTGGAAAGAAATTCTTTTTTTTCTTTCTATGTTGTGATTTTTTTAGACGACGCTTTCGTATTTATTAACGTTGAAACAATGATTGATTTTATTTTCAGTTAAACTCTAATGAAATAATTAGCGTTTTTGTGATTCAATTTTTTTTCATTACATACATGTAAACGTTTTGATTTGCGTTTTTTTAGTTGTGCAATATATATCGCTACGTATGTGCACGCGCGCGCACTTCGGACTGTAAAGAGCGCATTGCGTATTAATGTCCGAGCTATTTTAAACAGCTTGCAATTTATTCCAAATAGAAAGCGTCCCGTCATTTTGTACAGATTTAGCAAAACACGCCCCTTGGGGAGAAAGAGACAGTGGAGGAGGGAGAGTTGCGGCGATTCTGGCATGGCGAAAATTCGTAATTACGAGGGTAATCCGGCAGTAATGACTCTCAATGATTCAAACGCGACGAAACTCGTCCATTAACGCCGCTGCCTCGGCTCGGCTGCGGAAAGTATTTTTTTATTTTTTTATTTTTTTTTCCGGCGCGAACAGAAAACCACATCGGTCGAATGTCATCGAGCGGGCGCGCGTTACATGCTCGCGCTCTCTTCCAAAAATTCCCAGGATCTAAATCGCACGTACGCGCATACATACACGCCGCGACCCGTAATGACGTTCCCGAATCAGAATCACGGATGACCGAAACGAAACGCGCATCGCGCTCACCACGCTCTGATTCACGTAGTTTCGATACACACGTGCGCGTCTCATCGCTCGCGCGTGTATCGTACGACGACGCGCTTGTGTGTGCGTTCGTGTGTGTGTGTGTGTGTGTATGTGTGTGTACGCGTGCACAAAATCTATACGTGTGTCTAGATGTCCGAAGCATCGCGTTTAACGGTGAGGGGGTCATGGACGACTAGCTCGCGTTAAGGGTCATGCTCGATTGCATCCTCTACTACTTGCGCTCGCACGCCGTTCGGTCAATGCACGTCGGTGCCGGAACGGAGCCCGTAATTTCTGATCCCGAGGCACGTCGGATCGACGGCGTGCGGACGAGGAGAATGGCGTACGATGAGAAGAGATAGATGCATCGTGCATCGAGAGAGCGGGCAAAGAGAGCGGCGGCGGAGAGCAGAGGGAAAGGGGGGGGAAGGAGGCACGGACGCGTGGGAGCAGAAACAGATTCCTTGACCATAACCGGTTCGCACACGCCGCTCACGATCCCTCGCGCGAGTTTACGTTGCCCCGGGTTAGGTAAGTTACTCCGGACACGGGGTTAAGTAACCTTCCAGGTCGTACGAGAAAAAGTCATCCTACGCTCCCGCCGTGCCCTCCATCGATTTATCTTTCGACTTTCGCTTGCGCGCCTCTCTCGGAATTGTGTTTCGCGCTTCGCGCGTCGCGTAAATAAGGCGCGAGAGCGAACCGCGAGTTTCTTTTACATATTGTTAAAAACGTGCGAACGACCGATATTGTCTGTATCGCGTTTTTTTCATTTTTTTTTACATAAACCGATTACGTGAGATGCTATTTCTGCCTTTACTCGTGCTTCCGGTTAAACGTAATTTAGTATTTACATATATGTGAGAAATATAACGTAAAGATATTATTTCGAGAATGTCGCGCGTTGTGTCTCGAGACTTCAAGTTTACCAGAAACGGAGCCATCTTGGGGACGAACTTGTTGGGGAAAGGATGCCCGAGAACGATTCGTGATTTATTAATAGTGTATGTCGACTCGGAGTCGGGAAGCAAGTTGCGCTTATGTACAGAATCGCGTATGTACCGAACGATCAGACGGTTCCGTATATCGAAGTATCGGAATTTCTCTGAGGAGTAACTAGTAGAAGGGGAGGGGGAGAGTTGGCTTCTCCAAGCGCTGGACGAACCTGACTTCGGACCCGCTCGTCCGTCCGTCTGCCCGTTTCGCAGGTCGAACGATACCAGCGCGTGCATCGATGCCGCGTAAGCAATATTGATCGAACGGGTGCATTACGGGGTGACCTAGGAGGAGGAGGTCGGTGACTATGGGGGCTGCCGCGGCACTGGGGATGGCCGGGGCCAAACTCTCGCGCTCACCCGGCTTCATTACGGAACCGAGGAGCCATACCATCCGAAGTTTGTTTCGGATCTTTCTCGTCTTTGTGTCGCGCTTCTCTTTTTTCGCTTCTCCATCCGTCCCTTCGTTTGTTCTTTCTTATGTTCTGTTCTCCGCGATTTTTCCGTGTCTTTTCGACTACGGAATTATTTTTTCTTTGCCTTTTACCTCCGTTCTGTGTCTTCCTCTCTTATTTACAATTCCAGTCTGCCTATCTTTCAGCTGTACACATGGCTCGCTCTTCGGCCAACTTCGCTTCGACTATCGACTCTTCACGCTTGATCGCTAACTCTCCTTCTATCCACCTCTTGCTTTCCCTCTGATCTCCCCCACCCTCTGTGCGGTCAATGAGATCCATGCCGAAGATATTAATAGGCATAGTTTGCGAAGTAGGTAGTTTCCCGCGAAATGCGCGTACGAAAGCGTGTTGCGAGAGAGAGAGAGAGAGAGAGAGAGAGAGGCAACGCGAGAGGATGAGATCCGGCCGGGAAACACACAAACGAGCTTTTGATTAAATTATCGACACGTTATTCCACTTATACGATGTCGGCCGATCGCGCGCGCGCGCAGCGATTTTCACAGCGCTATCTCCCACTTTATATCTGCATTCGCCCCCGAGATCCCTTCATCGTGATTGTCAATTATAATATGAAATTTCGACGCGTAAACAGCGCGCCACTTGATACTTCATTATATAATGACCCGGTACAATGATCCACTTAATGTCATGGTTTAATAATAACGTCGAATGGCGTCGAGTTTTGCACAAAGTGCCATTTTGCTAAGCTCGTAAGTTGTAAGAGAGAGAGATGGAGAGAGAGAGAGAGAGAGAGAGAGCGCAAAATGACGTAGCAAAATTTTTATGCACATGTTGTAAACACGCAAACGACATATCTCGAACAGATCTTCGTGGTAGTATCTTAGTTTTGCGCGGCTCGGTTTTTTAATGTCCGTGTGAAATAAGATATTCAACAACGTTTTAATTTGCAAATCATTCGCGGACAATATAAATTTACGGATAAACACGTCAAAAAAGCTGTGAAAATCTCTTATCATTTACTACAGAACATGTTGAACTGTACGTATGTCGTGCTCTCTCTCTCTCTCTCTCTCTTTCCCTCTCTCTTTCAATATTCCAATCTCACGATCCATTCAAATTCCGTGCTTGATGAAGCACGATTGACTCTCCGGCGATAAACATATATGTATGTGTAACACTATCTCGTCTTATCACGTGGAGCTCGCTCCTTGAACACACGAACTTTTTTGAATTTTACATTTTATATTAGATCACGCACCTACGTATTTCTAACGCAAAATTTTCTCCAACTGTTCAGAAAAAATTCTTCATTTTTTGTCTCGCTAGATTCGTGTTGGAATGAAATTGTCAAAGTATGGATGCTTTCACAAGAGGTTTCCTCTTTTCCCATTGATCTTTGACATTCATTCGCCCGTTAACCTTAATCGGCCAAATCGAATCGTGACGAGTCATTCCGCTCTTCAACCGACTGATAATCATCCTCGGTTGGCAGTCGTCCGCATGCGCGATTTCGCGTAATTGTCGATAGAATAGCGCGGGTATATCTCCGGCGCCTCCCTCTCCGTCTCTTTTGTTACTGTAAATCGACGCGCTTCGTCAGGCATCGGTATGTACACACACGTACACACGCACATACGTAAACGCGGTTGGCGCGTCCCTCATCACTCTGCCTGATTAATTCATTGCGCGAAGTGCGGGGGATGTGCAACGAAAGGGTGCGCGTCGGGGGTAGGTAGGATACAAGAGACAGGCGACACACGTAGCGGAACGAACGGCACCGATGCAAGAGGGACAGAGGAGAAAGAGGAGATGGAGGTGGTGGAAATGTTTGGCGCAACGGGGCTCGGTCGGACGTTTTGATTCAATGCTGCCTGGACGCATTGATTAAATGACTTCAAATTAAAACAGATAGCGCGGCAGGTGCACACTGAGTGAGGGTAGCGATATCGGGAACGGGGATGCGGACGGGTGCGAAGCCACGAAGTCGCTAACACCGAAACCTACGGCGCCGCGGCCAGGGTTCTGCAATGGAAACACAGAAAGAGAAAGAGAGAAAGAGATAGAGAGGAAGGAGTATGCGTGTGTACGTGTGTGTGCGAAAATCGAGCGAATTGCAATTCCGACGCACACGATCTGAATTTCGTACGTCGCGGCGGAGCGGAAGTGTTCACGCAGTTCGGTGAAACTAAATTGCCTTCACTAATTAATGAGTCCGAACGAGATCGGGGGGGACGTTGAAAGTCCGACAAATCCGGAATATAATTATATACAAATCAGACACACTGCCAGAAACGTTAACTACCTTCATTTCGATATACACACATACATCATTTTGGACACGTGTAACTTTGTGCGCTATATTTTCCTGGGAATTGTGTGTGTATGTGTGTGTGTGTGTGTGTGTATATATATATATATGTTTTTTTTGTGTAATACTTTTTAAATAGGATGAATGCGACGAATGCGCGCGCGGAGCTCCTTGGGGAATGCACGCGGTCGAGTTAGGCGGAAACCACATCCGCTATGCGCGCGGGGGCGCGAGCATGTGGGGGGCGTTTATTCCGTGGAGGAGGCAAGATCGATCTGCGGGCAGCGCGCCGCTGCTGCTGCTTCCGAGTCGCCCTCTAGAATTCCGCCCTTCCGAACGCCAATTCCTTTTCTTCCTCGTTCTGACGTTGGTGTGTGCGGTCGGTCGATATTCCACCTTGCGCCTGTCTATCACTCAAAAAGATCCTATCTGCCAGAAACGCGACGACCTACTTACTTCGGCCCCGGCAGTCCCGCCGAGTCATGCGAGATATCAGACTGTCGAGAAGCGATTTGTACTACCGAAACGGGTACTTCCATCGGGTATTGCGTTCCACGGCATAATCACGCTAGTCTAGATGATTCGAGCCGATTTCCGGGATTAATTAGGATGAAGCCGCAACGAGCGCCGAAAGTACGAAATGACACCGCGCGTTGTCAAAAAAGCGAGGATTTCAGGTTCAACGGGGAGATACAGCTCGAGGATGTGGTTGAAATAAATTCACGGAGATCTTTATATTGGGGATGTTTAATATAAATATTAAACATCGAACTCTCTCTTCCAAATATATATTAAACAATGACTCTGCTTCAATATACATACATGTATTTTCATTCGAATATAGCAAATCTGCAGAACAATACGCAGAATTTTTTTTTTCGTACTCCTGTGTGTGTGTATATATATATATATATATATATCTGTATTACTTTATTTTACCTCTTTCCTAATAAACGATAATAGATAAATATATATTGGCACACATTTCTACGGATGCATAATCAAGTTATTACACTTGTGTGTATATATTAATTTGAAATATAATTTTCAAACAATACGCGCTGTGCGCGTAAATTGTATTCAAGATACGAAGAAAATGAAAATTTGATATTATACCTGGCTAACTGTAATTACATCTATGTATAATAAGAGAGTTCTCGATTTAAACAGATAACACACGTACGCGGTAAAAGAAAAGAGAGAAAGAGAGAGAGAGAGAGAGAGAGAGACGAAATAATATATTAATTGCAAGTTTCTCGATAATCTCGTCGGGATTTTTCTCTACACGAAACGATTGGCACGACTTTCGAAACTGATGATCGCGCCAAAAACGCGTGTACATCCTCTAACGAACGTAAGTCAGATTTTGCACACGTTTCACAAACACGATTCGAATCCATTTGCAAGCACGCGTGCAGATATTTCCAAAAATCGCTCTCGGCAACGAACTAGCTCGCGCTCCGCGAATGAAACAGTCCGGGTGTAATAACGTTAATCTCAAAACTCTCTGTATTAAGCCCCGCGAACGATATATCCGCGCGTCCCCCGCGCTCTCGCCGTGGCAAAACGCACGCAGTAATATTCGCACCATTTTATAGAGATATCGAGTTAATCTATCGAGGTAATAATTTCCCATTCGCCTCGCGCACGTTTTTATTTTTATTTTTTTATTTTTTTTTGTTACATAGAACCGCTACGAGATCGCAGGTCGCTCCGCCAGTAGCGATCAAGCATTAGGATATTGATTTTTTTTGAGAGAGCGCAAAGTTTCCTGCGAATATCTAATTTCCATCTAGCGCGCGCGCGTCATCTTTCGACGCGCAATTTCCCATATATTATGCCATTACGTATACATGTATACATATATTGTATATTTGCTCGCGCCGTTCGATCATTCGCGTTATGCGTGTGCCAGATATTAATCCCGTGTAATCGCATTATAGAGCCTGCGGCTCTCTCCCTCCCTCTCTCTCTCTCTCTCTTTCTATATATATATATATGTATATATATATAACTCGCGAAATTATAACCGATCGCCAAAGGTTGCAATGCGACTGCACGTACCGTATAGCAAACGCATTACCGTAAGATGGGATTAGATTGCGCCCGCAGGGATAACTTTGCGCGACGTTGAATAGAGAAGAAGATCGCGCTATATGTGTCGTTTAATGCTCGGAGAACATATCGCACGTCGTTTGTATTGACTGGAACTTAAGTATTGGAAGATGCAAGCTAGTATATTTTCTCAAAGATGAATTCTGCGCGAGGTCGTGGATTTTTTTTTTCGCTGAAAATTCGTGCCGAAATTTTCACGCTAAAAGCGTTTCTTTGACAGCGAATTTATTTTTCAGAGACTGTGTGGCGGGTCCTTACGCGCACAGGTCCCGCTCTGCAAAGTCATCCTTTGCCGATGTAATCCGAACCTATTTTACGGTATCGCACGCGCTTGTGACATGACGATACTCGCGTATACATGTAATACGCGTACACACATATATGTGTATAGTAGAGCACGGAAGTTTCAGTCCGTGAAAACGAATTACTTCGCGCTAGGGGATGAAGTAATAACGCTGATGCCGGGGGTTGCTGTGCGGCTATGTGATACAACGTATGCGGATAGCTGCGGGACGGACGATGAATGGCCTCTTTGATCTGCATTTGCTTTGTATAACGCTAAGAGGGCGCGGAAGTGCGCGTATGTGTGCGTATACTATATATATTTGCGCGTGGAAAAGAGACTTCGTGTAATCAGACAGCCTCCACTCCACACAGGACGCACGATGTTTATATATATATATATAACCGATATATGGACATTGTGCGTTCGTCCTGTGTGGAGGCTGTCTGATTACACGAAGTCTCTTTTTCGCGCAAAAGAGACCTCTCATCGGTTCCGCATTACAATTTGCGCGATTAACTACTGACCCTGTGTGGCGGCTTTTCTCTTGTCCGATACGGATGGACAAGAAAGAGCGCAAGAAAAATCAATAACACTGTAATCAGAGAAAGTAAGACGAGAACGACCAGCTGATGCTGATTACCGGGGGATGGAAAAAGCGCGGCGATAATAGCCGGCCAAGTTAGCAAATGTAAAAAAGGAACTACGGTCAACAACAAAGTCAATCCCCTTCGACGTAATGGTATTTAAATGTCGATGTATTTATTTGTCTTTTAATTATAAAAACTCTGAGAACGATAAAACATCGTTTCGTTAAAAAAACGTATTAATTTTTTTCTCAAACAGCGCGAATTCTCTTCAACGTTGCTGGCCGGAAACAAACGTCTTACGAGACAAAAATCTGCCAGTGGGTGATTTTGCCAGCGAGGGACTAAGGAGGGAGAAATGTAGTTTGATAATAAGCGCGGTAAATTATGGTACACTGTCGCGTTGATGGCACTTATAGGCCATTTCCTCCGGCAAATGGGCAAATTTCTGCAACAACGTGGCCGCGGGCCGCCGTTTAGGTGATCCCTCTTTCTCTTCCTCTCTCTCTCTCTCTCTCTCTCTCTTTCTCTCTGTCTCATACACATCGATTATAGTCAAAGTAACCAAATTATAATATAATCACCCTTTAATCTCTTCGCGCACATTGGCTGCGCGCGGGTCAACCGGCGGTTTATCATCGCGTGCTAGCGGGGACTGAAATCCATCAAGCGCCATTGCGTCGATGGAAACCATTGCCGTTAGTTTCCTAAGCAACCGATAGCAGGTTGGGATTAGGTCGGGTGCGGGTTAATGCTTGAGGGTTCGCGAGCGACGTACATGCTGTGGGATATATATATACATATACATATACACACACACACACACACACACACACACACACACACATATATATATATATATATATATTATATATATATATATATATATACACATATACGCCGTCTTGTTGAAACGAGAAGCACAAGAAGAGAGCGCGCGAGCGAGGAAGAGAGAAATGTGCGGTGCACATGCCAACCGATGATAGAGATCGATCTCTCACACGTAAATAATTGGATCGCGGTTACTTTGTACGACGATAGCACCCGGCTGACTTAATAACCCGGTGCCCGATATCCCAGACGGTCGTCCCAGAAGCTGCATACCACGTATAACCAGCTCGGATCTACGGTAATTCGATTCGATTGCTTTGTGTATGTTTATCAACTGTGATGCGCGTATATTAAATTCTCTTAAAAAAAAAAAAAAAAAAATTAAAGTTTAACGCGGATTTAGTCGCGGATAAAATCAAAAAAAAGAAACAAACAATGTCAGACGAGTCGTCGCGCGTGTATTTTTCACGTTCTCGAAATATAACGTGTCCGACTCATATTCGTTATTAAACGTCAGTTTAAATTAATAATGGAGTTTCTCGTGCGATTAAGCTGTGTTTACAAATTTTACGAAGTTCGCTGCCAGACTTCGAAGGTCTCTTTCTCTCTCTCTCTCTCTCTCTCTCGAAGGAAGTTTGTGGAACTTTGAATTTTTGAAGACCCTCGCGGTTGAAGTCAAAATTGTGTTCTCTTTTTAGTTAGGACTGGATGAAATTTTGTGTGTGTTCGCGACGTGCTAATTGCCGACGACGAATCGGACATTCAAAATGGCGGAATAAGCGGGTGCCACGTCTTACGTCGAGCTGCCAGGCTCAAATGTACATTGCTATTCCTGTGATGTCAGGTAACCCAAATCCACGGCGGCGCAATTACCGATGGTTGCATACGCGATGCCAATTATTAATCACCCGACGAACGGACGCGTGTGCACGTGAAACAATGATCAATCGGATAGACACTCTTCGAGAAAGCGCGCAAACTGCGACGCATATGGGATGCTGTATGTATATTTTTGAAAATACACTTTGAGCTTCAAATAGTCTCGGACAAATTTTATCAAAATCGGGACTTTCGAGACAAAACAATTGTGCAGCAAGAACATCGTCAAAGAGAAGCAAAACGAAAACACAATATTTGTATTTCGTATTACCAAGGCAAATATGAAATATAATAAAATATAATAAGCAAAAACTCTGTGATATTGTAAAAGAGAGACTTGTGTGTTCGAAATGATTAATCGATAATACAAAATTAAATTTCAATTAATTTCGCTTGAACAAAATTAATTAATATTGATTTTATTTTGATAACATCATAATTACGTTATCAGCGAAGTAATTTATAATTTCGCTAAATATAATTAACTTACAGGTTTCATTTATTTGTGCGCGCGCGCGCGCGCGCTTGTGTGTGTGCGCGTAATCTCAAAACTCCGGTCAAAAACAACGCACACACGTAGATAATTATTAATAATTCTAATCAAAACTAATTTTGCTGAAAAATCTTCCCTCATGTATACATTCTAGGTGTGTGTAGTATCTATCCGATAATTAATCATTTTAATTAAACACGATTTTACATAATATAAAATGCGATAAATATATAGACGAGTTTACGTTATGTATAAATTTGTTGTAATGTTTCACACATCGCGAAACGGTTCTTCAAGTCTCCTGGGCGAACGTTCTTATTACGCATGCGGTTTCTTTGTTGCGCGTGGACCACCGCCGTGACTAACCACCGCGCGTCATCGCAAATGTTCTAAATAAAAGGAGCGACGTAACAATGCTGCATCGCGACAGGAAACATCAGCCACTAATTAGTCCTATGTCGAGAGAGTCGTTCGAGCGAGGCACAACTCCGGTGACTATCGACGAGAGCGGTTGTGTGCCGGAGGTCTCTCCTAAAAACACGCGAAAAAAAAAAAAAAAGAACTCGGCAGCACGTTTGTCGGGGTCCCCGCGACAAAAAGGATTTTAATTTCCGGTGAGAAGGACAACCGGTCGGTTCGCGCGAGAGGGGGAGTGGCGGTGAGAGAGACCGGCCTCAAACAAAATATTACTACAGCTCGACGCGCTTCACGGCACGGGCGGTGACGACTTTACACCTTTTGCTATCGCGCTTGTTTCGATCTGAAACAAAAAGGTTCTCATATTCCTTTAGCACAATTATTTACGCGACACAAAGCACGCGCGACTATGTTTGTTGCAAGTGTAAATTTAAAGGACGAGATCGCCACGCGAGCAAAAATCAGACGCCAAAGATTTTTTTATTTTTTTTTTATTTTTTTTTTTAAACGTTCAACCACGCGGAGATATAACATGAAAATAATTTTGATCCAGAAAAGCGCACACGTGAATTATTTCAGAAACGTCTATTTGCAGCTTTTTGTCATCATCTCGCGTGTTACATTACACGTATATTGTACGACATAGTTTTCAAGCGGTACATTTTCTCGCAACTGTGTCACGATCCTGTTTTTAGCCGGTGCCAATTCACAAGAAGAGCACCGGAATCGAAAAAAACGTCAAATGCGAAATATACATATATCGACGTTAAATAAAGATACCGCGCGAAGAGCCGTTTTTCTCGATGTATACACTCAAGAGGACCACGGGCACGAAACGTGCTTCAGTTTCATTCTGAAAAACTGCGCGTGCTGTGTGGATGGTATCACGGCTCTCGAGTGCGTGGCGTGGAGAATTTTTAGTGCCCGCGCACCTTTTACCAACGACGACTCCATTTACACAACGAGCGGCAGCCGCCGATCCGACCATCCGGCGCGTTACTATATATCCTCGAGTAACTTTTTGCACAGCTTTTATGATCCGCGGACCGAATAAATCTTTTGCCTCGTCTCTTATTCTCCGTGATTCGGATTTCGTAAGATCACTTAAGTCGCTCGCGGCGAGTGCGAATGACGACGGGGGGGAGAGGGGGGAGGAGGAAAAGAAGAAGAGGAGAGAAAGGAGGAGAAGGAAGAGGATGCGACATGAGAACCACTTCTTCGTGGTTCCACGATTCGTCGTCCGTCGTCGGAGCATGCCTGTGGCAGGAAGCGTTACGACGCGAGGCAACGTCAGAAAGAGGAAAGACGACGAAGAGATATTGGCGCCGAAGTTATGGAAGAAGGACGACGCGGGAGTGTCCTGCTGACTCGGCTCTCGCTTCGAGAGACGAGTCGACGAGAGAAACCTCAAAGTTCTCTCGTATCGCTCCCCGCACTTCTTCTCATTCTTCCTCGCCTCTGCGCCACCTCTTCCCGTCTTTGGTTACTCTCTTGTGCTGTCTCTTCCGTACATGCTGGCGATGCCTGAGTCCCTTTCGCCGTCTCCGTCTTTGACGTCAAGCGGCTTCCTTCCCGCGGGACATCGACGCGCGTAATCCTCTTCCATCATTTTGTAGCGATGATATAAAAAAAAAAAAGACCACTTTTGTGTCGGTTTTCTATCTCTCTGTTTTTCTCCCTCTTTTTCTCTCTCAATTATGATAAGTAACTCGTATTTATTGCAATTCAGAAGTGAAATCAAATCGACTTTGCCCCCTTCTTTCTAAAAGCCTATCTATATAAGACGCAGACGCGGAGGTCTCGTGGAATTGACTAATCACGTAGGTCGATCGGCTGATTTGATCAATTCCGTGAGAAGCGCGCGTAAAATTGGAAGAAAATACGTAAGAATGTTAAATGAAATTGGAAGCAGGTTTTTCGATTGTTCAATATCGAGGCCGCGCGATTTTCTTCATCACCCGGGGGTGGGGAGGGGGGGTTGATGTCGCGCCTCGCAAGCACGTACTTACACAAAACGTGTCTTCGTTCGACCGCTCTCTCGCGCGCAGTCGGAAGTGTTATCTCCGTCGGGAGGAAACGAAAGTGTTTTAATCGGGGAGCGATAAAAAAAAAAAAAAAAAAAAAAAAAAAA